>LPNX010476447.1:249303-299284 GCA_001517045.1 Pseudotsuga menziesii | reverse complement strand
ATTTTATTTATAGTCAATTTAGAAAAGTAACTCAACCATGGTTATTTATATTGTGCATAAAAAGTAGTGTAGGAGGTGAGTTGTCATATATACATACCCCATAAAACTCCAAACTCATAATATTTTAATATATCTTATATTTTTGTAGTACATCTCTTAGGAGGCCCATTTTTTACCTCAAATTCTCTCTAATGAGAAAGTTTCTGTGAGATATGGATGAATGTTGTATTGGCTAAAGTAGTTGCATGATTATATCTTTATGCATAAGAACTTGCCATTATGAATATTCCTTATGAAATTTTTATAACCATACAACTAATGCATTTGAATTGTAGGAAAGATCGCGCACAATCACCTACAAGAAAAGAAGGATGAGACTTGTTCCAAAGAACAAGTGACAATAGTTCAAGATTCACTCTAATAATCCAAAATGAAGAATGATGACTAGAATGCAATGTGAAATACCTAAAGGGAAGTCCATAGTATCTTCCATATGGATCTACAAGATCCAGCATGCAGTATATGACAACATCATGGGATACAAGGAAATATTCGTAGCACGAGGCTTCTCATGGAAAGAAGGCATAATGCTACGAAGAGACATTTGCAGCCATTGAAAGTTAAGACATATGATAGGTAGACTCATGTGTTCAAATTAAAGAAGGCATTGTATGAGCTCAAAAGGCACCCATGGGATAACACATACATGAGGAGCTTGAAGATCACATAAAGTGATGAAGATCTTAACCTTTGCTACAAGGTTGAAGATGAAATCCTATAGAGGATAACAAGCTCACAGATGGGTGCGAGAAGAAATTTTGAAAAGGTTCAAGATAGAGGAACTTGGTATCCAGTGACCCTAGATGGATACATAGAATATTACTAGCAGAGGAAGCTACTTGTCACTCTAGTACAAAATACATAGAGTACGAAAGGAAGAGGGAGAATGATGCTCCACTTTAGAGGGAGTGACTGCAGAAGATCCTGAGGTTTGACATGGTACGACATGATGGAAATATTACTGATGGCTTTAGGTTTTACTGAGAGTAAAGTGGATTCCAACCTTTACTTCAAGGTTGAAGGCGAAATACCAGTGATTCTCTTGTTATATGTCGATGACTTGTTCCTGACAAAAAATAGGAACTCATTAAAGTTACAAGAAGGAGACTTGCTGCCAAGTTTGAGATGAAGGACTTGGGTATGATGCATTGTTTTCTAGGCATGGAGGTGTGGTAGAATGCCGATGGAATATCCCTTGGATAAGGGAAGTATACACTAGAGATCTTGAAGAGGTCTAAGATGATGGACTGCAAGGCCATGACCACACCTATGACAATGAACCTAAAGCTATTGAGTGATGCTTCATTAGAGTCGGTTGATGCCATGATGTATTGTCAAATTATTGGGTCCTTGATGTACCTGACATATACGAGACCAGATATTTTCTTTACTGTGAACACATTGAGCTAGTTCTTGATGGATCCGAGACATGCTCACCTGATGGTTGAAAATCATGCATTGAAGTACCTAAAGGATACAGTTGATTATGGGATTGAGTATGAAGTGAATTAGAATATTAACCTGGAGAGTTATGTGGATTCAGATTGGGTAGGTAGTGCCACTGATAGGAAGAGAAATTCAGGGTGCTGCTTCAGTATGGGATAAGGTATGATCTCTTGGTTTAGTAGGAAGCAGTCCTACATGACACTAAGTATAGCCGAAGCAGAAGAGGAACAGTGAAGCTCCAGCATGTGATCCAGATCGAGATCTCTCGAAAGAGGGAGTGATGAGTTTTAGCATATTCGATGAGGCAGGTTTTCTGAGCATAAAATCCTAGCGAATATCATAGGTTGCTCAGACGTAAACAGTCATGTAGGTTGTCTATAGATGTAATCATTCTTGGTGAAGCTCACAGGTTATCCTTGGATGTAATCAACCTTGATGTGATTCTATGCTAGAAATGGCTAGAGTGAATTTTGAGTACTTAAGGGAGAATCTTGGTGTTCTATAGATCAAGGTTCCTTCTAAGGAGAAGTGATGAGTCTGAGATCCTTTCTGACATGGTGGTAGGATTGGTTCCTCCCATGGTCAGATGTAAGTGCGGAGCCTTTTCGACATGGTGGCAGGTTGGGCGTCCCATGGTCGGATGTAAGTGTTGAGACTTTCTGACATGGTGGAAGGCTGGGTCTCCCATGGTCGAATGTAAGTACTGATACTTTCTAACATTGTGGTAGGCTAGGCCTCCCATGGTTGGATGTAAGTGATAAGCCTTTTTGACATGGTGGTAGGTTGGGCCTCCCATGGTCAGATGTAAGCATTGAGCCTTTCTGACATGGTGGCAGGTTGGGCCTCCCATGGTTAGATGTAAGTGTTGTTCCTTTTTGACACGGTGGCAGGTTGGGACTCCAATGGTTAGATGTAAGCATTGGGAATTTATGACATGGTTGTAGGCTATGCCTCCCATGGTTAGATATAAGTGCTAGATGAACCTTTCTGACATGTTGGCAGGCTAGGCCTCCCATGGTCAAATGTGAGTGCTGGGCCTCCTATGGTCAGATATAAGTGTTGGGCGGGCCTTTTCGATATGGTGGCAGGCTGGTCCTCCCATGGCTAGATATAAGCAATGAATAAGATGAATACCTACATGGAGGCTAGGCCTACAACTAGCATGAAAAAGGGATGGCTCTGTAGAAATTCCTATTACAAGTAGAACTGAGAGATAACACCATTTGCTTGAGATAGCGAGAGCAGTGATGATGATGATGATTTAGCTTTGATGATGATCCAGTGATGATGATGATCCAACTATGATGATGATCCATCTTTGATGAATGATCCAGTGACGAAGACTTGTGCTGATGAATTATGTCAAGAGAATACCTTCCTAATTAAGAGTGAGTGTTGATGTTTTTGTAACTTCAGAATGTATTCACTTTTATATTTTATATGTCGTATTTCTTTGTACCCTGATGTTCCTATTAGGATAATCATTAATGTAATAAATTCATGTAAAGTCATAGAGGTTAACTCTCCTTTGTAATTTGGGGCAATAGTCCCCATAGTTTCAGGGTACTAGGGTTATTAGACTCTCCTAGAGAAGTCGTCCCTAGTAAGTAATTGTCAACTTGGAAACTAGTATAAATAGAGAGTGAGCCTCTCTATTTGAGACACACACTCACTCAAGTATAGCGCATGAGTGAGAGAAGAGGAGCTCACACAAGTGAGAGAGAGAACAACTATCAGAGATCATATTTCTGTCTTTGGGTTTTTCTTTTTCCATTGGTGCTCATTCTATCTCTAAGGAAGTTGCGGGGTTTTCTCCTTTATGGTTTCCCTGAGGAAAACTCTTTGTGTCTATTGTCTCTTGTGATTATTGTTATGCATGTTATTCTCTCAGATAAGATCCTAAGATCATATTTCTTAATGATAAAAATCTAACAAAAGGACCTTCCATGAATTATTACCCAATACTATGTGAGTTCAAAGATGTATTTCCAAAGGAACTACCAAAATTACCTATAGAAAGAGAGCTTGATTTCACAATCGAACTAAACCTGGTGCAAAGCCTATCTCAAAAAATATGTATAGAATGACAACCCCTGAGATTTGAGTGTTACAGATCTAGTTAAAAGAGCTTCTAGACTTGGGATTAATTATACCTAGGATCTCACCATGTGGAGTTCCAATGGTATTCATTAAGAAGAAGGATGGATCTATACGACTGTGCATAGATTACAGGGCTTTTAATAAAGCTACAATGAAGAACAAGTATCCTTTACCAAGAATTGATGACCTATTGTATCATATGAAAAGTGATTCAGTATTCTTTAAGATTTATTTTTGGTCAAGGTATCACCAACTTAGGATTAAAGAAAATGACATTTCTAAGACTACTTTTCGAACTAGATTTGGGAATTACAAGTTCATAGTGGTACCATTTGGTTTTACTAATGCTCCAGTGGTATTCATGAGTCTCATGAATAGTTTTTTCTAAAAGTACTTAGACTACTTTGTTCATATATTCTTAGATGACATTCTTATATATTCTAAGAATGAAAAAGAGCATGAGGATCACTTGTGGTTAGTCTTGACTTGATTAAGGGAACGTAAACTGTATGGTAAATTGTCGAAGTGCTCCTTCTTCCAAAAGTAGATTCACTACTTAGGGCATACCATCTCAGAAGAAGGGATTTCAGTGGACCCATAACATATGAAGACCATCAAGGATTGGCAAATTCCAAAAAGTGCGAATGAGATGCATAGCTTCATGGGATTAGCGGGGTATTACTAAAGATTCATGGAAGGGTTCTCTAAGATTGCAAAACCCATCACCACCTTGCAAAAAAAGGGAATCTGATATGAGTGGACCAATGAATGTGAAGTTGTGTTTTCCGAATTAAAGATATTGATAAAAATTGCACTAATATTACGAGTACCATACATGGATAAAGAGTTCATGGTATGCACTAACTCCTCGAAGAAAGGGTTAGGAGAAGTTTTGATGCAAGAAAGTGGAGTAATAGCTTATGTATCTCATAAGATGAAGCCTCATGAGGAGCAGTATTCCACACATGATCTAGAGTTGGAAGCAATAATGTTGGCACAAAAATTATGGAGGCACTACCTTATTGGCAGGAGTTTCACACTTAAAATAGATCATCAGAGCTTACAATATATTTTTACACAAAGGGATCTGAATGTTAGGCATAGGAAATGGAGTGAGTTCATGAGTGAGTACAACTTTGGTATCTCTTATATCAAAGGAAAGGAGAATGTAGTGGCATATGCATTAAGCCTAAGGCCGAGGATTTTCTCCTTAATTCCCTTTAAAAGGTGGATTTGAAGGAAAGAGTGCTCGAAAAACTTTTGTGGTAAAGTTGGTATCTAAAGGTAACCTCTCCTATTCAGAGTGGGAAGAATCTTGAGTTGAAGTATTATGGGTACCATATTGAGGAAGATGGGTTGTTGCGGTATCAAGGGAAGATGTATGTCCATAAATAAGGTGATATCACGGAAACAATCCTTAACCAGACCCATAGAGCACATTATTGCACACACCCTAGAGTGAAGAAGATGTATGCAGACATGAATACACTCTTCTTCTGACCAGGTATGAAGAGCAATGTAGTGGGATTTGTTTCGAGATGCATCAAGTGTTAGTAAGTTAAGGAAGATCATCAACACCCACTCAGTCTCTCACAGCCTCAAGACATTCCTATGACTAAATGGGAATTCATTTCTATGGAATTCATTATAGGATTTCCACTCACATACTTAAGACATAGTTCTATATTGGTGGTGGTCAACAAACTAACAAAAACCGCTCACTTCATCCTTGTAAGAGACACATTTGATGTAATAAATGTGACAAGGGTATTCATAAATGAGATTGTACATATTCATGGAGTTTCGAAGAAGATAATTTTTTACCAACACCCTAACTTCACCTCCATATTTTGGACAAGCATGTATACAACATTAGGGGCCCAGCTGAATTTAAGCTCTGGTTATCATCTCGAGACAAATGGATAAACAGAGATGGTAAATCAAGTAATGAAGGACATGCTTAGGCTATATGTTATGGGTCAATAGACACATTTGGAAAAATATATCCCTCTAGTGGAGTCTCCATATAACAACCCCATTGGTATGCCTCCATATCAAGAATTGTATGGGAGGCCTTGCAGGACTCCACTCAGCTGGGAGAGGTTGGAGGATCATACTTTAGTTGGACCTGAGCTGATCTAGGAGATGGAAGAGAAAGTAGTACATATTAGGCAATGGTTAAAGGAAGCAAGCGATAAATATAAGAGACATGTTGATGCACATATAGATGATAGAAGTTATCAGGTAGGGGATCACGTATTTATTCACATCAGACCAAATAAAAGAACCATTCAGTTTGGAAAAGGGATTAAGTTGTCACCTTGCTTCATAGGGACATTCAAGATTCTTAATAGAATCATACCGATAGCTTATCACCTTGCATTTCCACCCCACTTGCACATAACTTGTAATGTATTTCATGTTTCAGTATTACGGCATTACATAGCTGATGAGACTCACAAAATTCATTGGAAGTACTTGTAGGTCTCGGACGAGGGAACCATCATGGTCAAACTATTACATATAGTGGATTGTAGGGTTCGACAGCTCCATAGTCACCATGTGGACCAAGTTAAGGTCCAGTGGGACTGGTATAGCCCAGGATCTTCTACCTGGAAGGATGCAGAGAATATGTGACACTATTTTGCCCTTGCTATTTTGACCATAACTTCGAGACGAGTTTTTCCGAAGGGTGGGTGTATGTAACGCCCCATATTTTGACTAGGCATGTTCATCAGTCAAACTTATTACACTATATTTGCTTATTATCTGTTGGACTCAGCTAGATTGAGTAAACTATATTCTTGCATGTTAGACCTGAATATATATTGATTATGATGCTATGAGGTTATCAAGCTTATGATCTAATTACAATGTGATGATGTTATCATGCTTATGCATATGCTCTGATTATGATGTTATCATACTTATGCATATTCTCTGATTATGATGTTATGATGTTATTATTTTCATGATGTTACTATGCTTATGAGATTACTATGTTGTGGTCATCATGAGATTCCTTTGTTTCATAAATTTATGTTAGATTGGCGTTCTTGATATGATATGATATGTATGATGTGATACATGGATACCCACCCATGATGTGATTGATTTAATGATTCTATGTGATGAAATAAAATAATGTTGATAATATGGACCAACTACTGATTTAATAATGTTATGAATGTAATTTTGCAAAGTGATAACCCATAGGTTATAGGGGCTATGTAATAGCTGAGTACGTGATGCAAAGTGTGATGTGGTACATATATCACATAGAACCTTAATTGCCAAAGCGATGATACAATGACACATACCAATAACCTAGATGTGAGCACAATATGGTTTGATAGGGTATAGACTCAATATGTTGAGAGGGATGGATTTATTTCCCACCCTATGTCACTATGATACCCGATGTCATGGGAGGGAAGTGATGAGATACGCTCCCCAAGTTGTTGTGATGATGATGGTAGGATTCCTTCTAGGAGAGGCTAGGTCCACTAGTTAGCTGACACTACTGCTCTTAGTTTCTATGTGGTCAGGTCAGTATAACTGGCATCCACTTTGTACTAGCAGAGGAAGGAGAGGGAGAATGCAGATGTAGGTTAGGATGGAAGGAGATTTTACTTAGTATTGTTGGGGGTTGGGAATTTTATGATACCGAATTAGTGATGGTAGGTACCCATTTTGTTTGACTAGTTAAGTTATAAGAATATAATTGTAAGATAGGAAATCACAAAAAGGATTAATTATTAAATAACGAAGAGTGTTAAAGTAATTATATTATATATGTATACTTTTCATGTTTGCGTAAAGGATTATTAGTATCAGTTAGAATTTATGCGTAGGAAATATTAGGTATGTTTATAGTACATGTTGACATGTGCATGTACTAGCCATGCATGCACACCTTGCACATGCATGCTAGTATAAATATAAAAATACGTAAAACATCACATAATCATATAAGTTGTAGTAGGCAATAGGATAGTTACGCATTAATCAATTTAGATAATGGATGTTTAGTTGTTAGGGCAAGGGTAAGAATAATTCAACAAAACTATTTGTTAATTGTATGTATACATCGTAATAAAAAATTAAGAAAAGTATTGTCATTATGAAATATCATTGACAAACATTAACCTTGGACAATTGCATGGTTTAATTGGTAATCATGATTAATTAAACCAGTAAATGTACCTTGTTATTTAAGAAAAGTGTACTAGATCAGTGCTAGGGTACTTAGCGATTAAAGAGATACATGTTGATGTTATTAATTGCAATCAATTAATAATAATAATATTATTAAGTATTATCATTATTGTTACTATTATTATTATTAGCAGTGTTATTAAAAACAATAAATAGTAATTAATGATAGCATTATTACTATTATGTTGCCATTAAGCTTAAAAATTAAACATATAAATGTTGGTGTCATTAATTGCAATCAATTAATAATAAAATTATTATTAGTTATTATTATTTTTATTATTAGTAGTAATGTATTTAATTATGATAAATAGTAATTGATATTATTATTATTATTAGGTTTCCATTAAAGTAAAATGATTATCCATTACAAAATCCATAAATGAATATGTTAAAATATCTTATTACTAGGTTCCTATTATGAAAACGATTTAATTGAAAACCTTGTAAATATTATTAATTGAATGAATGTACCATATAAGTCAATACATGGGTTTATTAAAATGATTATAAAAGTAATACCATTTCAGACAAAGAGTCCAAAATTAAGTTGATAATTTAATTAAACTGCCACTCCAATTTGTGAAGAGTCAGCATGATAACTATTCAATTATTATTTAATTCAACATATTAAATGAAAGATAAGGGAAATAATAGATCCACCATCTCGTGAAGGATCACAAAGTGGATAGTTCAAGAATACTTAATTAATGTACAATCTATTCTTTAAATAAAACTGAACTATATTTTATAACATTTAACTTCCCAAGAAAGAACTTCATAATACATAATATTTTAAATATGAGTTAGACAAGAAAACAAAAGGGGGAATTGAAAGGTGGTGGAAGAAGGGGGGAGGAAAAGGAAGAAGGTGTAAAGAGAGGGAATTGAAGAGTTTTGGGGGATGGTTATTTTGAGGGAATTTACAAGAAAAGAGAGAAGAAAGTACTGTAACAAAGGAGGAGAGAAAACTTGAGGAGGGGGTTAACTCAAGAGCCGAAAAATAGTCAAAAGGGAAGGAAGATGCTGTCGAGATTATTGGTATGTGGGCTCAGGGGATAGGAAACTGATCGGTTTCCTAGGACCAATAGGATTAGAGCTGGCCGATAGGGTGGTTCATCTAGTTTTGGTAGAAAACACTTGGACGGGAAAGACTATGGGAGCAAGGGGACTATATCATCAACCTGCATAATTCCAAGTATTCTTCCGTGTTATCTTCTGGTTAATAGTAGTGCAAAAATAAACAAGCTTGGGAAATAGAACTACATTTATTATCAATATAAATGCTTTAAATATATAAATAACATAATTGTTATAATGTTGGTAATTCCGTATGTTAATAACGTACATCCTTTTAACTACTAAGTGTTTCTAAATCTCTAGAAAAGAGAAAATACTTACTGAAAAATAGAGGTAAAGAAACTTATACAAGAACATAGAAACTCATAGAAACATGAAAGGATTCTTTCTTTTATTTTTTTATTAAAACAAATTGCTCATTTTGAAAGAGAGCTTAGATATTTTGACTTAGCACTCTTCCGGATACACTGAGCATTACAAATTATGTCATTTGATTTAGAATTTTTAGAGTTATGTAGAAACTTGCAATGATTATTAGAAATATGAAAATATACTAACATGAATAGAAACCATGGTAATGCATTATAACACATATTATTAGAACTACTCTATTAAAGACTACTTTTTCTTAGATAAACTAAGGAGGTGTTTGTATCCATGTCCTTGAAATTTTTGAAATTTTTGAAAGCATGAAAATTGTCATAAAATTGTTTTATCGCCGTCATTGAATGCAAAGACTAGATATCAAATAAAATAATGTCTACATATCAAGTCAAACATGTTTTGTACATATTATATACAATCATGATGGAAATGAAGTATCTTGTGGGACGGCTAAATCATATATTTTTTCATACATAACTAGATCCATTTTTGGATGATGATAGAAATTACACATCATATCAAATCACCAAAAAACATTTTATTGCTGAATGACCATTACAAAAAAAAAATGTAAAACAAGTTATGAACCCAAAAAAAATAGGTCACAAATAAAATTGGCTAACTTTACAATACGAATAAAAAAACCTACCAGTCATGAACTTCTCAATACAAATAAAATAATCTACAAGTACACTTTGAACAACTCTACAAGAAGACAACCAAAATAATGACCATTCCATTGTAGCCTCGCCATTATAACCAGTGTCCGTTCATTTATATTACAAACATCCCAAAATAAAGAATAAAAAACATAAAATATGAACATATACACTCTCATTAATCCCTTATATCCAATAATAATTGCATAGGAAGATCCTAATAAAAGAACATTTTAAACAACTAGGTCAAATTCATTTTGAATATATAAAACCATGTGCTCCATCAAGAGTGGCATCTACTAACAACGTATAAATGATAGTCGATAGTTTAAATAAGATAATGCATAAAATAAATATTATATTTTGATCTCTATAACATTTTCACAGACAATTACTCCTAGGATAGGATAAAACCCTCATAACACCGAATGAGCCCTAAGAATCAAGAGTTCACTAGAATTCAACATGCCTCAAAAAGAATCCATGATACTAAAATCATGATAAATGATAAATGTACAATATAATAATCTATTGTAGTTGTGGATAAAAAGCATAAATTTTTTGATAAAAAGCTATACTATGTTAACTATTGGATGAAAAGTGTTATTAGAGTTGGTATTCTCTGATAAATTGCATGTGCCACATGCACCTTCAAAAATTGAGCTTTCTGCAATGGAGATGTTATGCGAATACTAAAATGTCGAGAAAACTAAGAATCAAAAGTGGAATCACATCAACGAGAACCTTCACCCTGCTAGCACAATATGATGTGGGTGAACCATGAATCACTATAGCATATAAACAGACAAAAATAACCCCTAATTTTCCCTCCATTACTAGAAATTAAGTGCTGAAATAAGGTATCACATGAAATTAACTAAAAATACAGGTAAATGAAACCATATGCCTAAATTACAATGAAAATGGAGGGCAGAATGACCCTTGGGAGCCTCCATTACTGAAAATTGGGGGCAAAAGAGTGATTCCACTAGATTTTCTCTAGAAACTGGGGGCAAAAGATAGATTAGAGGGAGATCTTGCTGGGGCAAAAAATAGTTTTTTTCATTTTCCTCATTAATATACAGGAGCCTATTCATTTTGAATTTAGTTTTTTCTAATAAATATTGGGAGAATATATTTTAGCTAAAAAAACCCTTTCCATATAATAAAATAACCCAATAATTTTTTTTAACCCCCTTATTATAGCCCATGGGCTATATATAGCGCCTAAAATTATCCATGATAGAATAAGAAAGCCATTTTATTATATATGAATAAGAGACCCTTTTTCATACAAATTGAAGCAACATAAAGGCTTACAATAATAAAAATGTCCATATGTAATCATTACCTTATTGGTAACTCGTGGTCATCCAATTTGGCAAACATGTCCAATACATTAAACAAAATTTATGATTTTGGTAGACAAACATTTCAAAACATACAACTCGCAAAAACATTCAATTATAATAATCGTCATTCTTCATTTGAACTGGTGTCATTTCTTCATCACTTGGGTTGTTTAACCCAATGTTTTATTGATTGTGTTGATTTTGTTTTCCCTCTTCATTTTCCATCTACAAACATATAAATAACGTGCAATGAATTTCTATACATTTATAATATAATATACATGATTGTGTAAATTGAAAATCTTACCATAAAAAGAAGTGATTCATAAACAATACACATTATATTAAATCCATTCCTCATTCCATCTCTCAACAAGTCTTCTATTGGCTCCATGCCATGCTTTATTTCCTACAAGTTTTATACAACATGACAAAGAATTGATATAATTAATATAAAGGTTTCTTGTTATTCCCATTAATTATAAAATGAGGGAAGTGAACCAACATAACTACTTATAAATTACTCAATTAAATTTTGATACCACAACATATACTCACAACCCAAACTTAACCCAATTTTAATCAATTCTTTCTGTGACTCTTCTTTGTATGTTAGCACCTACTAGAAGACATCCACGAACAAGTATAAATTAATTAAAATATAAAGCTCACAACAAATATGAAGGCACAAGTTATACTCACAAACTTTGTGATCAACATCTTATTCCTTATCGTTCTATCTTAGGTGATGAATGAATTCCATTTTCATTTATTTTATGTAACAAAACAAAAGAAAATTAGTATTTCATGCAATAATTAAATTGAATGCACATAAAAGAAAAAATCAATGATTACATAAGTTTGATGCATACTGTTGTTGAGATGGTTCACTCTACACTGCAATTATGTTCATTTCTTTTCTCATCTCATTGTACACTTTTTTGGATATTTTTACCAACATGTTTTGAATATCACCTCATTCATCACTTTGGAAATTTCATGATCTTCTTGAAAAATGAAAAAACATCTATGTTGATATGAAAGTAAATATAGTTGAAATATTATTTTCATAATATCTTTTAGTAGTATATATATTTTATAGAAAAAACATTTATTTTGTACTAGGGGAATAAACAACTAGGTTGGGGCTCATACTCACATGACATGGCGTCGATTCCTATCAGCTACCACTATACCCCTAAGTGCACCCACATAACTCACAAGAATGGTGAACAAACTAATTGGGGTTTGAACATGCGACCTCTTTACAATGTGTCATATCATTTCACTTGTTCTCCAGTCTGTCTACACCACTGTGGGAACATAAAAACATTTTTAGGAATAATACTTTTAAAATGTTTTGTTTTTGCTATTGTATATTTTCTCTATTGCAAGTTTGAACGGTTTCATTGACTATTTATCTAGAAATTCTTGTTGTAGTTTATATACAATATCATTCTTTGATTCATTGGATTGATTTGTGTATTGTAAGTGGAAACTATATCTATAAGTTGTCTCCATTATATCCCTCGTAGATTTTAATGCCCCCCCCCCACCCTTTAATTAATTTCTAGCATTTAGCACGACACTCCCTTCCCTTGCTATCAATCCCTACACAACATTCAATAAATGTGATTAGAGTGTTTGAAACATGTTAGTGACTATTATTAATAAATTCATTATTATTGAAAATTAAGAGGAAAAAAATCATGTTTATTACCTTTTGATTCACCTAATTCATCCCTTTGCAATGTTTCCATCACGTTTTACACTCTTTTCACTCAGAGTGCAAACAAAATTACTGAGTTTCTTCAAGTTTTGCTTTGCATGACACATACGACTCAATACACATCATTTAAGTGGATAATTCAAAGATATTGATTTTATACTAAAATTTCAAATAACTTGCATAAGTTCCCTTTTTGGGATGTGCTGCCATCATGTTCATAACAACATTTTTTTTCCTTGAACACTATAAGACATCTAATACCAATAAATGTCCAACATAATAAAATAGAGAAAGTCTAAATATGTTTTACAAATAAAGGAAATTATTTTAAGCTAAAATTGTTTTCGGGTTTATTGGTGCATATTGTATATGTATACACATTGGTGCATCATTCATGGTAATAGTCATCAATATACCGACAATTGTGTTAAAAACATATTGGATCTAAAGTGGTGCAATTTATAAAAAGAGAAATAGTGCATTATACTTTATAGTAAACATTGATAACTGTGAAATCTATATTTTTTGCAAGAAACTGATAGGGAAGGTTTTGGGATCTAATGCAATAAGTGATCGCATTGAAATAAATATTTGACATCCCATATTTGGATACTCAATCCATTAAATATTAATTTCCTAGGGAAAAAAGTATCATTGTGAAATAGTAGAGAGTGAAAAATCTTAATGCTAAAGTTTGCAACCACATAAAACAAAGAGGAAGCAATAAGAAATCTAGGGTTTCCAATATTCAAGGTAACTACATAAAAATTTTATTTCTTCAAAATGCACTATAAATATTAATAGGAACAAAATAATTAACTAGTTTTTTAAAATAAATAATGGAAAAACTTGATATGAATAGTAAGAAGTTACATACCTAAAATTACTCCTCTACAGAGTTGTATGTAACCTACAATCCCTTAAAAAAATTTATCTTCATAAAAATTTGGCCACTCCAAACTTTTCCTTTGTAATTCTCTCTTGAACAATTCCCCCCTGAAACTTTTGGAAAGAGAATGAAATAGTGATTAGAGTTTCTATTATAAACTCACTTTTAGAAAATGAATTTGTCTCTTTTTTTCACTGGAAAATCAGTTCATTGATGAAACTTATGCATTGTATTTTGTTCTTAGATATAGGTGCACCTATAATATAAAAGTGCATCAATGTGCCACATATCTAAAAAATCACTACTTTAATATATGGTAGAAAAATACAAAAGAAAATATTTTCTATTAAAACTTAATCTATTTTTTGTTTTGTAGAAGTAGTTGTGGATGTTTCTTTTTTGTTTCTTATCATAGGTTAGCACATCAATGAAAAATAATTTTATGTATGCATTGGTGTGGTAATATGAAATAAATGAATCAATTAGAATAAAAATACCTTCTAATGTTTGTTTGAAGTTAAAATGTTTATACATACATGATCCCAAACTTTCTTTTAAAAATACATAGAAATAAATTATAATACTCAATGGGATACAAATGCTACTTAATGACACAACATATGGTTAAAAATGGTTTCAAAAGTCTTTTTGAAGTTAGATTGTTATCTATTTCTATAACTTTCTTTTAATAATTAAACACATTGATTGTTAATTTGGATCAAATGTAGGGAAAACATAGTTATACTATCAAATGGTAAATTATTCAAATTCCATCTCATTCCATATTGTTCAAAGTTCATCATGTTCTCCTGCGTTGTTTGTAGTAACTTTATATATATATATATATATATATATATATATAATTTTCTTATTATCTAATTGAATTTATGTTATTTATGCATGTTCATGTGAAGATTTTGCATGATTCTAAATTGGCATCAAGTTCATATACACAAAATATTCCACTAGTAAAAATTGACCTGAAGCTCTTATTAAAATCAAAATAACCCAAATAACTAATAGGAGAAAATGGAGAATTACTTTACCCTGGCAGTGTAATATGCCATATTCCAGCCACACTCTTGGTTCAATGGTACTTCATTGTCAGCTAGATCTCTTTTATGACACATTAGTAGTACATAGTTATTCCAAATGTAAATTGTTGAAGAATATAAATCCTTGGCATGCCACACTATCCCATTATATAATAATCGATTATCCAATGTTGATGGTCTAATAACTCTTATTGTTGTAAAAAAATTAATAGGTGATATCAAAAGTACAAATAGGAACACTTCCATATGATCCTTTTATGAAAGCTTGGAACCGAAAACCACTATATTTCATCCTAAATAAATCTAACCATCTAATTTAGTTGAGTCCTTCGAGAGCTCTAGTGAGCCAAAATACAATATCAATACCACCCAAAACATTTCTACTATGAGATTTAAAAGTTGTATGAGCTAGGAGGACAAAATTTCTCCAAGTGATCAAGATGGATATTAGTGGCCACCCACCTATTCAACCAGCTCAAAACATTCTTTCTAGCGTGGCAGTTTCTTTATGATTTTTCAGGTACCAAACTTCTGGGGACATTTTAAGGCCCTAAATGACATTTTTTGGTGATTCAGGAGGCCAAGGTTGCCATGGAATTCGTCACCCTTGGTCGAAAGTTTTAGTGCTTGGATAGTTCTTTCCAATAGGAAATCAAGCCCACAAAAACAAAGATAGTATGCAAAATTTATGCCCCTAGGAAGTTAATGTATCAACTAAATACCTAGGGGCCCACAAACCTTTTGATGGTTCATCTCCTAGGGTTAGGTTTATGTTTTCTTCCTCTTCAATGATTTTTTATAAAAGGCCCTTCAACCTCATTTTTTATTGATCTTGTGACAAATGAGCGTATCTGCCATGTCTCTTCTTAGAAATATAGATACCACCATTCTAGCTACTTTTATTTTATAGTTTGTTATGTTTCATTCATTTAATAGAATCTGAGTTTATTGTATCACTTTGTTTCTTGCAATATATTTGTGTATATGAATATATTTATTCTCTTTCTATTCATTCTCACATAAATATGGATCAATGGTATTATAGAAATATTCTCTTGTGGTTTCTTAGTGCATGCCCCCAACTCGATCTGAAGATCAAGAGTTGGGTCTTGAACTAGTTAAGCTTGGGGAAAACCACTCTAGTCAGCCCAAGTAGCCTAACATGGTGGGAGAAGAAAATAGAGACAATAGAGTATGAGATCATATTAATTTGTTTCTCAAGGAATCCCTCACATGAAAAAGGAATGAGTCGATGGATAGTTTCGCTTATATCCTTCGATGAATGTCGACAATGGAAGACACACCTTCAATGAGCATGAGCTTTAGAGGTGCGAATCCCTTCATGTCACAAATTAACCTTGGAATTCCCTTATTTGAAGGAAAGATAGATGCAGAGGCTTTGGAGAAATGGTTAAATTTGTTAGAGGATTACTTCTCAGTTCAAAATTTTCGTAACAACAAAAATATCACCTTCTTTCTCTTTAAGTCCCTCCTCAATATCAAAGACTAGTGGGATGGGTACTACGATAGGAATGTGAGAGATGAGTCTGAAATACCGAGACAAAACACACTTCAGTGGATTTTGTCAATATCATTAAGGAAGAATTATACCATGTTGGAATCTATAATAAATAGTACACCAGTTCGTCGATTTGGCACCAGGAGAGAGACCATATAGTGCCATATTTTACCAACATATTCCATACCCTATCCCCCAAATTGGGTATTAGAGACTCTGAATGAAACTTGCTCCTAAAGTACTGTAGTCTAATGAATACATGCATTCAAACATAGATTTATTTCATGTACATACCATCACTGGTAACTGCTTATCAGTATGCTGTCAAGATCAAGCAATATTTTAAGTAAAAGAATAAGTGGGAGTTTGGGTTTGAAAATCGACAACAGCAGAATCCTGGAAAAGGTGGAACTAACTACAAAAAAAGGACAGAGTAAGGATGGCCAAAATCTTGGAAACTAGGGTAATCCGTAGTAAAATAATGGTAACGAGAGAACGAAGGAAACTTGAAAGTGGTGCGAGTTCCAAAAAAATACCCTGGCAGAACACTAATGAATGTTGCTAAAACTAATCATTGTTGGCTGAGACAAAATCCCCAAAAGAAGACTCTAGCTCAAACTTTTATTCAAATTAAGAAAATGGAAATCAGGCCATCTATGCAGAACCTACTACCACCATTTCAACTGCAAAGATCCAACCAAAAGAGTTGGAGGATCCAGAGGAATGGGAGTGCCTCTTCTCTTCACAACTATGTGTGTAGGGAAATCCACTACATTTTATTTTTTACAATGGTATCCATAAGAAATTCATCTCGGTTGAGGTCTTCAAAAGGTTGAATCTATCGATGGTGACACACCCACAACCATAAACCATTTTTTTGTTGAGCCATGGGATGAGAAATTCGTGTCAGACAATAGTTTCTCCTATCCTACAACATCAATCCCTTCAAAGATGAGGTAATGTGCAGTGTTTCCCTGCTTTAAATTTGTGATATTATTTTACAACAACCATATATGTGTATTCTAGAAACATAATGATGTGTAAGAGTCTAGAGCTCATATTGTCGTTATTACTTTGGGAAAGAAACTCTACATGATATCAGAGACAATTCCCATTATTGTAGTGTCTCTCAACATAGATATGTTGTCCAGGAAGGTAATATCCAAGATAGGGAAATTCATTTAGTTTATGATTCATTCTGAAGGTGAATGAAAGGTCACAACAAAATCCACCAACTCTATGAAGGGTCTCTCCACACAACATAATTAGGTGTAAAAGATAGTGGAAGCATATAGAGAAATTTTTACCAAGCCTATTGGGGTTCCATTACATTGTCAGGTCAGGCATTCAATTGATTTGATATCAAGGAATCCTTTACCGAATGGGCCGATATATAGGTGTTCCCTCATGGAAAATGAAGAAACCAAATTCCATATTCAATAATTAATCCAAAAAAAGAATATTCGACCCATCTCCTCACCTTATGGCAGACCAATTGTGTTGGTACAAAATAAATATGGGACATGGTGACTCTGTATTGACTACATATCTCTAAACAAAATCACAATCTGGAATTAGTATCCCATTTCCTAGATTTATGAGAAGGGTTCCAAGTATTTTAGTAATATTGATATGAATTTTGGCTATCATCAGGTATCCATTGAGCATATTGATGCCTCAAAGATTACTTTCAAATATTGGGAATGCCTTTTTGAATGGTTGGTTACTACTTTCTGCTTGACTAATTCTCTAGCAAATTTCATGAGGATAATGGATGATATTTGTTTTCCATTCACCAATTATTTTGTGGTTGTATATAGGCTAGATGGAATCCTCATCTATAAGCAAACATGGGAAGAACATTTACATCATATCCAACAAGTCCTTATCACCCTACGATAACACAAGTTATACCCCAATATAGATAAGTTCTCATTTGGTATGGATAGGATTTAGTATATGGGATACATCATGGAAAAAAAAAATTACATGTTGATCTAACCAATATCCAATCCATTTGCAACTAGATGACCCTAACGACTCTCATAGAGTTGTGATACTTCCTAGTCCTTTCCAATTTCTAGAATAGGTTTGTATTGTGATTCTCCAGTATTGATTGGAACCTTATCTAGGTGACCAATAGAGGATCTTAGGCCAAGTTTGTTTTTGGATAAGTCACAACAATAAGAATATCAGGAACTGAAGAAAAAATTATGTTCAACACCCATCCTTACCTTACCGGATCTATAAAAACCCTTCGAAATTGAGACAGAAGCTTTGGACTATGCTCTTGGAGTAGTCCTCACTGGACATGGAAATTTAGTGGCATATCAAAATGATATTCTTTCATATTTGGTCTGAAATTACCCCACCCTTAACAAGTAAATGTATGTAAAATAAGCAAAGCTACAAGATCATCCAGCTGGATTGAACCTCACTGTGAAAGAAGAATGAATGAGGAAGAATAATTTGAGTGCTTGAATGTCAAACAATCATGGTGAAATTATTCAAACAAGAGGAAAAAATTGGAAAGAATAACATTAATATAATAATCATTAACCCGTATGTAATACAACCATGATACAATAAAGAGAATTTGAATCCTCTAGTAGTGATTTGAATTCAATGACTTGGACTGACTCCAGATATCACTAATTATGGTAAAATCACCAGTGGAAACTCACCATGTGGGTGTCACTTAGTCAAACCATGCCATAGCACATTCATTCGTGGCATATGAAACAATACCCCTAATGACTTGGACTAACTCGAGAGATCACTAATTGTGGTAAAATCACCACCGGAGACTCAACACAGGAGCGTCACTTAGTGAAACCATGCCATAGCACATTTGTTCATGGAATATGAAAAAATACCCCTAATTTCAATAAATATTGGAAAATACCTCCCAAAATCATTTTTTTAACCCCCTCCCAATATGCCTTCCCAAATTAAAAAAAAAAACCTATTTTCACTATATATTGTATGTATCCATTTTTTTCATTTACATTTTTTATACCCCTTTATATATCTACCTAGTATATTGACATGATACCACTCTTATGGATCCACATGCATTCTACAATGCACCTTTCTTCTTTCAATGTATATTGTGGATGCACATTACTTCACCCACAATGCAATTACTCAAATGCATATCATTATGATTCACATAATCTAATGGTATAATGAAGAGATGGTATTATGATTTAATTCACGTGCTTGGCCTCTGCATGTGTCTTCACCTGTCGGCTTCTATCCTCTACCCACGTGTCTCCACCTATTGATTTCTCCTCTACCTACATGTCTTCACCTATCGAGTGATCCTCGACGTTTTCTATCCACCATGATATCTTCTCTCTGCTTGGTATCTTCATAAGTTTATCCTCACAGTTTTACTTTTGTGCCTTCTTACGGGTTTACCATCGTGATTTGTATCTGCCATTTATCTAAATGTGATTTCTCATGGGTTTTACCTCTGTGTGTTGAGTTCCTTTCCCTGAGTGACCGTTAAGTTATGTTTCAAATGTGGACTGTGGGTTTCTCAATATGACTGTCAGAGAGTATGACTAAGTGTCTCTTGTGCTAAGTGACTGTGTGTCCTTAGCATGACTGTTATGGGTATGACTGAATTAGTTAAGCCTATGCTTTTTATTGAAACCTCTCTTTCTATTGAATAAGAGTCTAAAACCTGTTTCTATCTGCTTTAACTCTCTCTCTCTCAAGGTATGTATATGGTTTACTCTGTTTGACTTGTCCCTTCGATGACAAGATCAAACTCAGAAATATTTTAGTGTAAGGAGGATCCAATAATGGTTATAATTTGTTAATATTGTATCTACAATTTATGTAAATGACATTTGGTGAAACATCTCAATGACCAACTTCAACGCAATGACCAACATAGCGTTAAGTTGAAAGAGATGAAACTTATGTTCTTGCTTTATTAAAGTTTAAAGTTTTATTAGTAGCACTATTCTGAATCTGAATTTATATCTTCATGCACTTATGTTTATTACTTGTATTAAAACATCACCAAACCGAAAATTTCAACAACATGATATGTAAAAAACATCCCTGCTAATATCAGGCTCAACTGACTTGTCAACTACCCTTCAGAGTACTTTCTTTAAGATGTACGTATCTCATAATTCATTAGCACACCATTAAAATTTCATCTTTATTATTTACATATTTTTATTGGTGCTATTTAGTGTTCACCCATTTCTTCATATAATTCATGCCCTGTGCAACAATCTGTGGAAAACAAATGTATTGTGCAATAAAAAACACACATATCCTCAGGGTGTTTTTCAATTTCTCCATAGCATGACAATAAAATTCATATGGCAACAGCATCAATAGAATAAATTCCTTGCTTCTCATATCCTAAAACAAGATATCATTGGTTTATAAGACAATTGAGAAAACGTGAAAAATGGACAGGATTTCCTGTACCAAAAGTTGGTTTGGTCAAGTTTCAGCCACTAGGTTCTAATGTTTTCAAAAACTATAGTAACGAAACATAGGGGTTATATAGAGAAAGATATGATAAATTTATACCACACTTATTTCCATTATGACTGTCATTCAATCACCACATCAAATACCAGTGTAACTGAAACTAATATCAAGAAACGTTGTATAAGAAAAATACAATCATCTTTGAGTAGTAAGTTCTTTGAAAAATGCCACCATTCAGATTTAGGTAATGATTTTGTCTACCTTGGAAAAAGAGCTAGGAGAGTTTCT
Organism: Pseudotsuga menziesii; assembly: GCA_001517045.1. Classification (NCBI taxonomy): domain Eukaryota; kingdom Viridiplantae; phylum Streptophyta; class Pinopsida; order Pinales; family Pinaceae; genus Pseudotsuga; species Pseudotsuga menziesii. The sequence goes on along the minus strand of LPNX010476447.1, from coordinate 278,041 downwards.
ATAGAACCTGGAAAGGCTATGGAACAGTTTCAACAGTGCATATCACCACCAAACCATAGCTACCTAATGTTGAGAAAGACTAAAAATGAAACTAGCAGCGTAACCTGTGTTAAAAATGTAATTCCAAACAACATCCTAAAAAGGTGAAGTATCAACATGGAGTAAATAGTTGCAAATGTTTTCTAAAATTCTAGTAACATCCGTCAAGTAGAATCCAGATATTGTTATTCCTTCTCTTTAGCCATAGAATATCCAACAAATTCCTGGAAGGGCAGAATTGGTCTACACCATAACAATGTCGTCACAACTCAAACATTAAACAAATACCTCTCTAGAATCTCAACCTAAAGTTGGCGTCTAATATCTATGCATATTCCATTGAGAAGTTTAGCAAAGCACAATACCTTTATATTCTCTATACAAAATACTTTCCTGTAGTATAAACATTTTGACATCTTACTTCCCACCTACTCAATCTGTCAAAGCTCATAAACTCATAGGTTATCACTTGATTGAGAAAATATGGTCCTACCCAACACATAGAATGATATTATTCTTGAATTTTGAGATTTTTATTTGCAGAAAAGCTTGAAAACCTTATGGATCATATCATAGAAGAAGAGGATTTCAGAAACCTTTAACATCAATAGTATTCATGGACCATAAAAACTTGTAATATTCACGCATGGAAGTGCCAAGTCTAATGATATCATGTCTTCATTTTTTGGGGGGGACCCATGGTCCCAACTTCAGATTTACGCTTAATTCCTAAGAAATGATCAACCTACAAAGAGAACAACAATTCTATAAAAATATATGCAACACTACAAGATACTGATACATCATATAATGTACTAGATAATTATGATAAATAAATTTCATCTAAACAGATAACAAGAAAATTATATTGAGTTCAAAGCTACCAACCTTCCTATCACCAAGCATTGGAGTTAAGCTTCTTGGAACCTCTTTCTCGACAGTAGCAAAACCACTTTTTGGGTCACTTTTTTTCCTGCATTAGTTAACGACATGGACAAAGTAGTCGATTATTATAATCATATATCAGTGAGATAATGTTGAAATTAAAACTATACATCCTTGAACTACACAGAATATAAGCATACCCCGGTTTAATTTGACCACTAAGAACAATATAATGAGTATGGAACATGGCCTGAATGTGACGTATTTTTTCCATGGACATCAAATGGGTGTCCCTAGTATTCATTTGCTTAAGCTTCAATTCCCCCTAATACTATTTTATACGTTTTTCTTGTTTCATTTTTCTAGGCCCTTTTCCATGGAACTTATGTGATAGTTTCTGAAAATATTCGTTAGGTGTCATATACAAATATGTATTGACAACAAATAAATTTATGATTTCTCTGAATAGACATCAATGAATTAAACTGGGAGATCAACATGCCTAAAGCATAGATAATTGAAATATCAAGAAAAGAATCTTACAATACGTCCAAACTCTTCTAAAAGGTCTAATTGTATCTCTTTTGGTCAATTGGTATCTCGTACTCCAACAAGTTTTCTCTTTTTCTTACCCATATTTCTTCCACCCCATTCCACGTACTCTTTCAATACTCCCATTTCCTTCAACAGTTGCAAGGTCCCCGCCAAACCCTTTCCAACAGAAGCTTCTTTAATTATATTATATGTCACCACTTCCTCCTCTTCTTCTATTTTTAGATCACTGGGATCTATATCCATTTCTTTCAGCTTTGTCCACCCACCTATGGCTTTTACAACATCATCTTGTTTGATAGGACCTAGACAATCATCATCCTCTTTAAATACATCTTCAATTACAGGTTTATGAGTGTCTAGTTCAACAAGAACATTATTATAATTATAAAACAATGAGATAGTACAAAGAAATATCATATAAAAATCAAAGACTTATTAAAAATGTAATGGCTACAATAAAACTCCTTACAAAATGAAATTTAAGGATCCGCTATCATTATTTCTAAAATCCTTTCGTTATCCACACACCTTCATCAAGCTGTAAACTCCACAAAAATTCCTCCATCTCTATAAATGCAACTTTATTTTCCTGCACATCACTTGATGATTGGTTTTGAACATTTCATTTTTCTTGATTTGCAACTACTGCTAATTGAGCTACTGCCTGCGGGCTAGACCCACTACTACTTTCTTCTTTCTTTCTCACTACCTCTTTCCTGGTATTCGCTAATGACTTGTAAATATATTCATCATCCCCACCAAAGACATCATCTCCATCTTCGTCTACCTGCATTGCATCTGATGACTTCTCATCTTGAATCCCTCTAGAAGCCTATGTTTCTTTCTTATATGCATTTTGATACGCACTTTTCCTAAGTTCATCTTTTTCCTTTTCTACATTTTCCATGGAAACCTTTCTTTCTATAGCATCCCTAGAACCAAGGTCCCCAACACCCAATCCAGTAGCAATTGCATCTGCTTCGAGCACATCAACGCCCAGCCTATCCTTCTTCTGCAAATTTTTCTTCTTCTTAAGTTTCTTAAATTGAAGCATTTCCTCTTGAGTATAATAATCAGAAATAATTGATCATGGTTGAGCCAGTAACTGTTCACTTTGAGTAGTCATAGGTGTGCCTTGCATCCTCTTACATATCTAAAGAGACCAACAATATTACACAAACATAAAATATAACATCAACATTCTACATATCTAGAGAGAAGAATTTACACAAACATAAAATGTGATATCAGCATTCAACTACACATTAATCCTCCCTAAACTAGTGTGCTTGCATTCTTAAAAAATAATAAAATATAACTACAAGTTGGTTCTAAGCCTTCAAAAAACCTAAAAAAAAGGTACCTCTAAGCCTTCAAAAACCTTAAAACAAGGTACCTCTAAGCCTAATAGAAACTCATGTATCAAACATAAAAGAAATAATATGATAAAAACCATCTATTGTGCACCATACATATATCAACCTGTTTATTTTGCTAAGGGGCATGGTGAAATGAATATGCTTGATTTGAGGTTGACATGTTTTCCAAATTCAAGAAGAAATGGTTCTTGCTACTGATATAGTCCATAGAAGCATTTATATTTCCTAAAATTGCCTTTTGATGAACATGTTTGTCCTCAAATTTAACCCAAAATTAGATCATTGTTGATTAGGGGGTCAAATAGGGCCGAGAATTGCTTTTGGGGCCTAGTATGTGCCCAACAACATGGATTTATTTCTCAAATATTGATTGTTTACTATTGATACTCATTCTTAGAAGTGCCCAGGTTTGAGTTTTATCCACATTATCATCTTGTCAAAATTGTACCCAAAACACACTAAAACTTGGATTTGGTTGACTTATGGTTTTTTGAAGACTAGGACATACTTTTTCTATTGTTGTTTGAGACTAACAAATACCAAAACTGACCAGAAATATCCTAGATCAGTTAATTAGGTTGTTAGCAGGATCAACATATGTCAAGGTCATCAAGGAATGTGCCTAGGACTCATTTTTATTGTTGTATGAGGATTAGACAGGACAACATGCCCATGTTTGCTTTAACCATTCCAAACTATGTCAAACTCCATTATATTTTTGAAGACTAATGGGCCTTCCTTTAAACCCATTTAACTCATATAGAGTGCCATCAACTAGTAAATAGATTTTGAAATGGTATACATCATCCTCTTTACCAACCACTTTCTATTCATCAAAGACAAAAGGATATGGTCTAGAAAATTTGTTGTGAGAAACATGAATGGCTTCACTATTGTTGATAGAAATCCTTTCATATTTGAGAATTCAGGGCCAATTACATCATGTACTAATATCCCTTTGCATATATAGAAATACTATAATAATTCACATAATAACCTCATAATTGAGACCTTGATAAAAACCCTTCCCAAATATCTAACCTTAATACATCCACAAAAAATGTCCATTTCTCAAAAAATGACTGTAAATGGAAGTACTTTGCTAATTATTTTAAACAGATTCTGACTAAATTGTAATGATAGACTAAATGTTCTCATAGCCTATCTATAAAAACATTTTTTTGTTCTAAGAACCCCTAGTTAGTATACCACCTAGATTCACTTGTCCATGATATCAGACATGGCTTTCCCAACTCGAAGAATTTACAAATGATTTTTGAAATTTATGAACATTAGTTGTCTACATTTAAAACTAAATTAAAGGTATTCCACTACCCAAGAAAAAATTTCAGTTTCTAGAGATTTCTCTTGCTCTCTGGTATGGATAGATTTATATCTCATAATTGAAGGGATGAAAACATCTAGACTCATGAATTAATAATTGAGTCGAGGTGGTCTCTCTCTACAATAATTACCTACTCACTATTCCTACATTGGAAACAGAAACTCAATTGTTGAATAGTACCTTAGGGTACAAGGTATTAAATTGAGCACATAGATATATGGACAAACACACAACTCACAAAATAGATCACACAATTTACTCAGCAATTGAAGAATGAAACAGTGCAAAAAATGGCTTGCAGCTGTGAATGCTTTCATTAATAAAAAAGTAATCGAATAATAATTACAATGAAGTACAATGGATTTAATAGCCACATGAAATATGAATCCACATGAGGAAATTCAAATTGATAGACTCTACTTGACTGTAGGTAACTAAGACCTTGTCTAAATCACTATCAAAGGACTCAGTAGTTAACTGACCTTGTCTAAACCATAACCGGAGTTCATCGGAGCTCTAAAACACAAATCAAGTGTTACATTCAGTGTTGACTAAGGATAACTGACTGTGGTAGGTGAGAAATGTGCCCCTCATGAGTGCAGTCAAGTAAACCTAGCGCTAACTAAATGTAATTGACTCCTAACTTAGCTTGACTAGTCATTAACTGAACTGAACTGACCTTAGTTGGTTTCGACACTCCCAGTGGCTCCTAAATTGTAGGGATTGGTCTAGGAGGCTCCTAAAATGATGCAATTAAGTGAAATCAATGGAAATAAGCCTCAATTAGTGTTACCCACACTTTAGTAACTAAATCATGTGCCCCAATTAGGCTAAGTGGACCCAATGGTGCTAATGACTATAAATAGACTGGATGGACTCCCAATTTAGACATGGCTCCTGATTTAGACATATGACCAAATTTGGACAAGGGAGAATTAATAATCCTAACACCCCCCCTGAATGCTAACTTGGACAAAATGTGGGCCCCGGTAACTAAGACCATAGGTCACCCATTACATCAAGTAAAATAAAGTAACTGCTTAATACAAGGAGCTAGGGAAAAAACCACATGGGAAAAAATCCCCCCCTCTATCTAATCAGGTAGAATCAGGTCTCAAGTTTGAAAAACTTGAAAATATGTTGCTGCAATATTCATCTCTGTGAGGTAGCAAAGAAGCATGCATGGTGTGTTGTGCACAAGTATCCTGGGACCTGGCATGTAGACTTCTCCTTCTTCTCCAAAAATGATGATGGAAGGAAAGAGGAATGTAACCTTTGTCTCTTGCTGAATGAAGAGGTGTATGATCATATCCATTCTTCTGAATGTAGTGAGACTGAGCCCTTGCCATATAGCATCTTACAGGGAGTCTATTGCATCTCTTTGAAGGAGGTAAGATTGCATGGCATAGCGCAAGGGTCTTTCCTTTCTGAGTGTCAGGTGAGTTTCCAGTCATCTTCCTAGCGTCTAGTTTGGAAGTAGGGATTGAATCTAGATCTGATTCACCCTGAATATTAATCTCATAAACTGATAAATATGGATCTGCAATACTAGTAAAAGTTGTAAAAGAATTAGGTGCAATGATTTTACCTTCCCTTGCAAGTGGTTGTTGAGAGTGCACTACTTCTGAAGGAGGCATGAAATGTAAGAACTCATATGCTTTTGAAGCATGATGTGCAGTACCCTTTGCTGTGATGCTCCCAGTAGAGATATCTGTGATATCTATTGAGTCAGGACCAAAGATCACTCACTTTGGAGATCCAGTATGGGTCATCTGACAGACAGATAACATATTTGAAGCTAGGGAGGGAAAAAATAGCACATCTTTGAACCTTCCATGTTCAAGTTTGACAGAGCCCTTCCCCTTTTTTTTTAATTTTACTATTATTTCCCATCTAAACACTAGGACCATCAAAGGACTGAAAAGAAGAGAATGATTCTCTAGATGCAGCCATATGGTTGGAAGCTTTAGAATCAATGAGGAAGACATGTGCTAATGTGCAGCAAGCCTTCAGTGCATGGCCTTTCCTTTGGTATTCTTCATCTTCTTATTCTTCAAAGTCATCCTTCCTTACACTAGCAGGTACAAAAATGTTATGCTTCTTCAAAAGAAGAGCCATTTCATCAAGCTGTCTTCTCATACAGGAGATTTCTGAATGAAATCCCCTTCCACAGTAAGAGCAGAGGACCTTGCCTTTGCCATTATTCTTGCTTCTCTTCAAACCTGAAGGTTCTTTTGACTAATATTTCTTCACAAGGGACTCATCCCTTTGCTTCCGTTTTTCATTCGCTACCTTATCTCCTCTTGCAACTAGAGCTAGATCTTTGGAAGATCGAATGATCCCCATTGGATCAATTTATCATTCTCAGAAATAAGAGATTGGATAAAGGCATTAAGAGTGGGCATCTTCCAATTTGGAGTAGTGAGACTTACTATTTGGAAGGTGGATACAAAGACTTAGTAGTCTGCATTGAGTTTTGTGAGAATGGCAAGGATGAGCTAATCTTCATCCTTCTTCACAATTTATCATTCTCAGAAATAAGAGATTGGATAAAGGCATTAAGAGTGGGCATCTTCCAATTTGGAGTAGTGAGCCTTACTATTTGGAAGGTGGATACAAAGACTTAGTAGTCTGCATTGAGTTTTGTGAGAATGGCAAGGATGAGCTAATCTTCATCCTTCTTCACTTTGCATTGCTTCAACTGCTATACCAAGTTCTTGAAATTTGTGAAAAAATCATTCAAAGATTCTAAATTGGATGGATTGAGAGTAATCAAATAATTTTCTAGCTAATGGATCCTCATCTCATCCTGCTTATCAAATAAGGAGGAAATATTGTCCCAAACCTCCTTGGGAGTCTTCAATTCTTGGATGTGGAATCGATGATCTCTAGAGACTGAGGAGAGCAAGTGTTCATGGGATTTATCAATCCTATCCATGTACTTAGATCTGTCTTTATCTGAATCTAGCTCTTCCTCTGTTTCTTCTATGAGTCTAAAGAGCTACTTGGTGTGGAGCATTACTACCATGTCATCCTTCCACTGGTGATAGTTGAAGGGAGTGAGAGGCTCCACTAGATGAGCCATTTTGAATGTAGTAAGAATAACTGAGCTTCTATAGTGAATGCAGTGAGAAGAAGAGGTTGCTTGTAGTGAATGTTGTAAGAAAAGTTGATAACCTGTCACACAATCAAACATACAAAGTAAGGTTGACAGTCTGCACTATTGGAATTTCCTTCACACCCAGCATAGTTGATCAAGCAAGCTTGATCAACAATTTCCTAACTTGGGATATTAAGTGGTAAATTCTCCACTTCTGGTGCAGTACTAGAAGGAGAAATTTGCTAAAAAAAATGATCCAGCTAGAGATCTGAGGAGGAGAGGTGTTTTTTCCACCGAGGCTCTGATACCATATTAAATTGAGCACATAGATCTGTGGAAAAACACACAACTCACAAAATATATCACACAATTTACTTAGCAATTGAAGAATGAAACAGTGCAAAAAATGGCTTGCAGCTGTGAATGTTTTGATTAATCAAAAAGTAATTAGATAATAATTGCAGTGAAGTACAATGGCTATAATAGCCACATGAAATTTGAATCCACATGAGGAAATTCGAATTGATATACTTTACTTGACTGTAGGTAACTGAGACCTTGTCTAAATCACTATTGGAGGACTCAATAGTTAACTGACCTTATTTAAACCATAACCGAAGTTCATCGGAGCTCTAAAACACAACTCAAGTGTTACATTCAGTGTTGACTAAGGCTAACTGACTATGGTAGGTGATAAATGAACCCCTCAGTAAACCTAGTGCTAACTGAATGTAGAGGACTAGAACTAAATGTAACTGACTCCTAACTTAGCTTGACTAGTCTTTAACTGAATGGAACTGATCTTGGTTGGTTTCGGCACTCCCAGTGGATCCTAAATTGTAGGGATTGGTCTAGGAGGCTCCTAAACTAATGCAATTAGGTGCAATCAATGGCAGTGAGACTCAATTAGTGTTCCCCACACTTTAGTAACTGAAACATGTGCCCCAATTAGGCCAAGTGGACCCAATGGTGCTAATGACTATAAATAGACTGGATGGACTCCCGATTTAGACATATGACCAAATTTGGACAAGGGAGGATCAATAATCCTAACACAAGGACTATGTACAAAGTGAATCCTGAAAGGTACATGAAGAAATCATAGATCCAAATAGGCATCTTTTTTCCTCTGACATCACAGAGGAGGATTTTACCTTGCTATGGTCCCTTTTGCAAATTTTGTAAGATCTTATATCTATGTAATACCAAGTTTACATTTTTTCTATGATGGTTAGTGATGCACAATGTGTTATGAATCTAGAAGACACCAATTGTATTTTTTGGTGCTGCTTTAATTAGGTGAATCATGGCTTTAGTATAAATGTAGAGGATCCTAGTTGGGAAAGAAAGATAACAAGACTCTTTGATAGACAAGAATCATTAACTATGCGATCACCTACTGCATTTAGTATTGGGGAGTAGGTATGTTGTTTTACTTATTTAGGATTCAACAAATCCAGATCATGTATTGATGCAAGCTTAAAGGATTATGAATAGAAAGTACAGTTTATACCAGAAATAAAGGTATAGAGAATGTGGAATTTATGCTAGAGATTGATGATGGGAAATCTAGAGCATGTATTGATGAAATATTAAAGGATTCTATAGAGAAATTACAATTAACAAAAAATGATAAAATCCAACAAACAACTGATGAGTCATAGGAAATGTTGAAAATGCAAAAATATAAATCTAATCTAATTCATTATGAGACTTTTTCCAAGAAACATGATATTAAGAGGGAAGTAAAAAGGCGGGAAAACTGGAAAAAGACACACACGGTAGGTGAGAATAAGAAAAATACTACTACATCTTTGATATCGCCTGATAAGAAAAAGAGGAAGATGCACAATTCAGTTTAGGTGATTAAAAATCACAGTTCATTATCAACATCTAAATCCGACAATATGAGTTCCATACCAAATATAAAGAAGCCTACAAGCCATTTTGAGGACCATTTGAGGTCTGATGTTGCTGTTGTACTTCCTACAAGCCATTTTGGGAACCAATTGAGGTCTGTTGTTTCTAGTGCAGTATCTTTAATTACTGAACCATATTTGAAGACAACAAAGAGATATTTTAAAATTTCATGAGAGAGTGAAAGCAATATTCTTAATGATGGAGACAATATTTTGAATTTTTCCTCTTATCTTAAAGAAATTAGGATACAATCACCATATACAGGCATTATTTCAGAGCATACCATGAGTGAAAAGAAGTTTGGTCAGAAAAGGAAAAGCATGGAAAAATAAATTAGAGGTTCTCGACTAGTGCTTGAAAGTGAGTTCCTAGATCGTAGAAACACAACAGTGCATCAGCTCAGTAATGCAGAATTTGGAATTAGTTTTTGTCGATATTCCCTTTGAATGTCTCTCCTGTAATGGACCATAATAGATCTATATTTCTAGCTAATTGTCAAAGCAATGCTTAAGTGGACTCGACGGCAAAGTAAGGGATTGGCTATCATTCAGTGTGATCCTGATGATATTGATCTAATTGCATTATCTTTCTTATGCATGCTCATAGTAATATATCATGTGCATTGTAGACATGGAAAATATGATGATTATATTTTTATGTATGGTCTTGATCTAGAGGTTACTGAAGACCGACTAAGGTAGGCCTTAGGATATGCCCTAGTCCATAAAATTATGGATGTTTTCATAATTCGACTTCCTGCTAATATGGAGCCTACAAATTCTATTTGTAAGGTAGCACGATTACAGGAGATTACTCTATTTTCCCCTCAAGATAAGTGAGTGTGAGGTAGTCATTGACAATTTTGATACTAAGGATTTAGATACACGGTCTCTATTTACATTTGATGGTAGCATACATTTGAGGGAAACAACAACACCATCTCATCGTCAAGGAAAAGGTGCTTTCTGTCTGTATGCTTTAGAAAAATATTTCCTATCAACAAACATATTACCGCAAAACAGTAGTTTTATGCCCCACTCCAATATACTCTATACTAAAGAATTAATTACAGAGTCCAACAACAAAATTCAAGTATGTGGAAAAATTACAACATATGAAAATTGAGGATTAACCAAGATTTGCTAAGTTTTCTCAGTAGAAATGAAAAATTTATAGCACCAAGTAAGACCATGCTATTTCTACTATTTTTTTAAAGGATTCCTACCCTACAGGTTAAAGAATTATCTGTTTCCTTATTAGGAGTTGTATGTGTAGATAGGTGCTTAAAACATGACCAACAAACTCTATTCACCCGACATTGGGTGCAAATAAAATTCCAATATATACTTGGGATTGGGAGCCAAAGCAGAACAACAGTGAGGCATTATCACATCATTCGGGTGGTGGGATGGATTGTCAAACTATGTATTTCACATTAAGGTATGTTCTATAACCATGTTTCGCTCATTTTTGGGATGGGACAAAGGTGTGTATGGGGAGACTCATCTTTAGGACTGTTAAGGTATGTTACCCTCCTATTTGCATGGATATTCACCTAGGTTTTCATGAGGGAAAATGGGCTACTTCTAGAATTTTCTAAGCACAAAGAAATATAATTATGAATTATCAGCAATCTACGCACTTTGAGCAGTTCTAGAAATTATGATTGTGTTTAGTATTAAATTGAGCACATGTATTTGTGGACCAACACAACTCACAAGATAGATCATACAATTTTACTTAGAAATTGAAGAATGAAACAGTGCAAAAATGGCCTGCAACTATGAATGCTTTCATTACTCAAAAGTAATTAGATAATTAATTACAATGAAGTGCAATGACTAAATAGCCTCACACAATTTGAATCCACGTGAGACAATTTGAATTGGTTTGACTCTACTTGACTGTATGGTTAACTAACCTTGTCTAAATCATTATCGAAGTTCAAAATCCCAACTCAAGTGTCTAATTCAATGTTAATTATCATTTAACTACTCTAACCGAATGAGGTGGGTGAGTAAATGCACCTCACCTACTTGCATCCATGCAAAACTAGCGCTAATCGAGAAGAACTGAATGTAACTGACTCCTAACTGAGCTTGACTAGTCACCAACTAAAATCAACTAATGGAGGTTGGTGTCGACACTCCCAGTGGCTCCTAATTTGTAGGGATTTATCTAGGAGGCTCCTAAAGTGATGCATGCAAGTGAAATCAGTTGCAGTTGGCCTCAATTAGTGTTCCCCACACTTTATTAACTGGTACATGTGGCCTAATTAGGCCAAGTGGACCCAATGGTGCTAGTGACTAAATATAGACTAAAAGGACTCTTGATTTAGACATAATTGACCAATTTGGACAAGGGAGGATTATAATCCTAACACCCCTCATAAATGCTAACTTGGAAAATTTGTGGGCCCTGGTACTAAGACCATAGGTCACCCATTACAACAAGTAAAGTAACTGCTCAATACAAGGAACTAGGGAAAAAACCACATGGGAAGAAAGACCCCCCTCTAACTAAGAAGATAGAATTAGGATTCAAGTTTCAAAAACTTGAAATTATGTTGTTGCAACCTTCATCTCTGTGATGTAGCAAAGCAACATGCATGATGTTCTATGCACATTTATCCTGGGTCCCGACATGTATACTTCTCCATATTCTCCCAAAATTATGATGGAAGGAAGGATGAATGTAACCTTTTCCTCTTTCTAGATGAAGAGGTGTATGATCCACTTTATTCTTCTAAAGGAAGTGTAACTGATCATCCCTTTCCATGTAGCATCTCATAGGGAGTTTGTTTCATCTCTCTGAAGGAGGTAAGATTGCATGACATAGAGCAAGGTTATTTTTCTTTTGTCTATCGGATGGTTTTCCAATCATCTCCCTAGCTTCCTGCTTGGGTGTAGGGACTGGATCTAGATCTAAATCACCTTGAATCTAAATGTCGTAAACTTATATGTCTAGTTCTACAATACTAGTGGAAACTGCAAAAGAAGTAGATGGAATGTTTTTACCTTCCCTTTCAAGTGGCAGCTGAGAGTGCATTGGTTTTGAAAAAGGAATGAAGTGTGAGAACTCATATGCCTTGGAGGCATGATTTGCAACACCCTTCGCTATGATGTTCTCAATAGAGATATATGTGATCTCCACTAAGTCAAGACTGTTACAGCTAATTTTACCACACATGGTGGATCACACCTTTGTGGCCTTCCCTGTCCCTCTGCAGACTCTTTAGATCCCATGGACCACTTTTGTACCTTTGATGTTTCCAATATCATCCCTAAAAACATGTCTTATTTTCTATACGTGAATTTTAAACCTGTTCTCACGTATATATGCGGATTTGACCCTTAAACCCACGTCAATCGGGATGTGTGCAAAAGGCCAAATAGTTTTGGAGTTTTCCTTGATGTGGATCCGAGTCACTTGTCTCTTGGCCTTCCATATGACTTGAGATCACTCGGATTCAAACTTCCATTACCCCATTGAAGCACTATATAAGGAACCCTTTGGATATATTGAAGGAAGAGGAATTGAAGAGCAAGAAAACTATAGTCCATTGTTGTCGGAGGTTATACTTGAGTCTACATCCCTTTGTCCCTTGGAGCACTTTGTGTTCTTCCCAACCTTGCCTTTGCTTGTGAGCTTGCTATCGAGAGATGGAGGATTGAATTGGTGGAGGACTTAGTTTCTTCGATTCGCAAATGTGCCAACAGAGGTCGTCACTATTGTAATATATGTTTTATATTGATAGAAATATCTTTTCCTATCCAATAATGTGTATTTTAATGAGTCTTGAGTCCATGGATGCTTTTAAATTCTTATATGTTATTGATTATATATGCTAGATTAGGTCTAACACAATTATATATAGCATGCTTGTCTTGTTTGTTGAATGTTGAGAGAGAAAATTACTTATACAAGCGAGAGTGGAAAAGCTCAATGGGGATCTACATCAATCGTCCGGAATAAGGTATGTATTGAGATCCTTTAGTGTTAGATGTTTGGTTTCTCTTACATATTGGAAAGGATTTATTTCTGCGGTTACTCTATCTGGTGTGGTACCCAAGCAATAAAACAGAGATTACAATAGTGACAACCTCTATCGACACGCCTGCAAATCGAAGAAAATGAGTCCTCCACTTGAGCCTCCACCACTTCAATACTCCATCTCTCAATAGAAATATCACAAGCAAAGGAAAGCTTGGGAAGAACACAAAGTGCTCCAAGGGACAAAGGGATCCAGACTCAAGTATAAGCTGCAGCAACAATGGACTATAGCTTTCTTGCTCTTCAATTCCTCCTCCTTTCAATGTATCCAAAGGGTTACTTATATAGTGCTTCAATGGGGTAATGGAAGGTTGAATCTGAGCTATCTCGAGGCATATGGAAGGCCATGAGACAAGTGACTTGGATCCACATCAAGGAAAACTCCAAAACTATTTGGCCTTTGCTTCCATTACCCCATTGAAGCACTATATAAGGAACCCTTTGGATACATTGAAAGGGGCAAAATTGAAGAGCAAGAAAACTATATTCCATTGTTGCTAGAGATTATACTTGAGTCTACATCCCTTTGTCCCTTGAAGCACATTGTGTTCTTCCTAAGCTTGCCTTTGCTTGTGAGCTTGCTATCGAGAGATGGAGGATTTAAGTGGTGGAGGCCCAGCTGGAGGACTCAGTTTCTCCGATTCACAAACGTGTCAACAGAGATTGTCACTATTGTAATCTCTATTTTATATTAATAGAAATATCTTTTCCTGTACAATAATGTGTATTTAAATGAGTATTGAATCCATGGATTCTTTCAAATGCTTATATGTTATTGATTATATATGCTAGAGTAGGTCTAACACAATTATATATAGCATGCTTGTCTTGTTTGCTGAATGTTGAGAGAGAAAATTACTTATACAAGTGAGAGTGGAAAAGCTCAACGGGGATCTACATCAACCATCTGGAATAAGGTATGTATCAAGATCCTTTAGTGTTAGATGTTTGGTTTCTCTTCCATATTGGAAGGGATTGATTTCTATGGTTACTCTGTCTATTGTGGTACCCCAAGCCATAGGAAGTTTTCTCCGTAACAGAATTGGCGACTCCAAGGGGGGTATAAGAGTCGATCCCTTAAAGGTTGAGGCAATACTTCAGTTGTCTCCCCCGAGAAAAATTAGACATCTTCAATGTTTGCAAGGCATGGAAAACTTCTTACAGAGATTCATGGTTAACTTTGCCAATTTGACTAAAGGCTTTATGCGTATTTTAAATAAGGACACTACCTTTTGCTGGGATGAGCGAGCTTAGGAGTCCTTTTGATGCTCTTAAGCGAGCCTTAGCATCGACCTCCGTGCTTAGTCCACCCAACTATAGTTGTGACTTTTTGATTTATGTGGCCACGTCCATGGAGATGATTGGTATGGTTTTGGTTCAGGAGGATGAGGAGCTCCATGAGCATGTCATATACTATTTGAGCCAGAACCTTATAGATGTGGAAATACATTATTCCCAGTGGGAAACTTGCCTTAGCTACCATTCATGCGGTTCAGAGATTGAGACACTACATTCTCCTTCGCCAGACCTTGGTGGTAGCTCATGTCAATCCATTTCAGTTCATCCTCACTAGAAGGATGATCGGGGGAAAGTATAATAAATGGATTATTATCTTGAAAGAATTCGATCTCGAGTTTGTTTTGGCAAAATCGAAGAAATCGTTAATTTTTGCAGAGCTCATTTCTGATTTCCCAAGTGAGGAGGAGGAGGAAGTTTATGAGGATACATTTGTTGATGAGCATATCTTCCTTATCTCAACTTTGGATCCATGGTATGGGGATATTATCGTATATTTACAAACATTGAAGGTCCCTAGTCACCTCTCACGGGATGAGTGACAACGATTACATCACATATCTAAGAACTACCTTATAGTGGATAACACTTTGTACCGCCATGAGGTACATTCCATTTTACGTCATTGTTTAACCCGTGAGGAGGCTGAGGTTGTGCTGGATGATTTCCACTGAGGGGTGTGTGGTGGTCATTTATCTGGGATTTCTACAACCCAAAACATTTTGAGAGTAGGATATTTTTGGTTGTCGATATTTAAAGCTTTTTTTAATGCGGTCAAGAAGTGTCACCCTTGCCAAGTGTTTGCACGTAATATGCGCTCACATCCTACCCCATTACATCCAATTATCACTACCGGTCCCTTCACCAAGTGGGGGCTTGACTTCATGGATTGTGACCCAGCTTCAGCTGGGGGGCATCATCATATTATAGTGGCTGTTGATTACTTCACGAAATGGGATGAGGCTATGCCCATGATTAAATTCGACGGTGAGACAGCCGCGCATTTTGTATTCAACAAAATTATTACTCAATTTGGTATTCCGAAATATCTTTTCACTGACCATGGTAGGAACTTTTAGAATTGAATGATGGAAGAGTTGGCCTTGAAGTTAGGGTATAAGCAGGAGCACTCCTCTTCTTATTACCCTCAAGCGAATGGATAGGTGGAAGTAGTAAACAAATCACTTAAGTCCATTTTCCAACGAACCATAGCACAAAGAAAAATGAATTGGCATATCATGTTATATCCTGCTTTGTGGGCATATAGGACCACAATTAAGACTGCCATCTATTTTTCTCCATATCAACTCATACATGGAGTGGATTCTGTCTTGGCTGTTGAATGTGAAATCCCTAAATTGAAACTAGCTATAGATATTTTACCAGACACTTTCGCATTGGAGGAATGTTTGGTGCACTTAGATTAGCTTGATGAGCAGTGCCGATATGCTTTAGTGGCTCTAGAGGTGAATAAATGTCGGGTTAAGGTCCAGTATGATAAGTCTATCCATCCGAGGAGGTTTAGTGAAGGAGATTTGGTCCTTTTATGGGATCAAGCTAAAGAACCCTTGGGGGTAGGGAAGTTTAATCCCATGTGGCATGGTCCTTATGTGGTCAAATGTGTGTTAGAGAAGGGCACCTATGAGCTAGTAGATTATGAAGGGATAGCCTTGGCAGAGCCTAGAAATGGAATCTATCTTAAAAAATACTATGCATTATCTTCAGCCAGGGCTGATTGTTGTATATTATTGTACATTTTTTTGCATAGTTAGATTTTCTTATGGTGATCGGGTTTGTTGATTAGCTTTTGTTTCTTATGGCAGATGACGATGGAGTCTTTCGTTTACCTAGGATTCGCTAATGGTGCTAGATTCCACACTCAATACTCAGCCTCTGCTGCGTGGGTGATTTATGTTAGAAAACAGGACCGCATAGCAATAACATATATATAGTTAAATAAATAAACAATATGAAAAACACATTAAAACATTACAGAGAGACATAGATATAACGTGGTTCACCCAAATGATGGGCTACGTCCACACAAAATTGCCATTCATTTTATTACAGTCTAGAAAGATGAAGGGATACACCCTGTAGCAAAACTGCTGCACTTCCTCTTCACGCTCTCACAGTCTCTCTTCCAATAGAATACAATACCATACATAGTCATTTTACAATTATTTCTTTTATAGGGGAAATACAATGGGAAAATTCTAGGGTTAACCCAATATGATGGGTCCGCAATACTATTGGCCAGCACACATCCCAAAAAAAATCTTGGGGGAATGAGTGTACAATACTTCTGGGTTACAATCACAACTGAATAATATCTCTGGATCTAGAAGATTAGGCTCCACAACCAACAATTTTCCACTTGGATACTGATCATAGCAACTCCACCACTACTACACTTGCTGGACTATGCTCTAGACCTTGGACTTGGCAAATTTCTTCTTTTCACCTTCAAGCTTGAAGGCCAACAGAAACTGAGCAGGGACTTAGTTTCTCTCTTGTTGCTCCCTTTTTAAACATGTCTACAGGATTCTGGCTAGTATGTATCTTTTCTAGTTTTAACAATTCTTCATCTAGAACAAATCTTATGAAGTGGTACTTAAGCTGTATATGTTTAGTCCTCGAATAAAAGGATGAATTATTTACAAGATGAATGGTGCTTTGGATGTCATTGTACAGCTTACTATTCTCATGTTTCTTACCCAATTCTTCCATGAACCTCTGCAACCAAATCATCTCCTTACTAGCCTCTGTAGTAGCAACATACTCTGCTTCTGTTGTTGAAAGTGCAACAACCTTTTTGCAGTTTTGAAATCCAACTTATAGTTGTTCCACCCACAATAAGCACATACCTTATGGTGCTCCTCCTGCTGTCTTTATCAGCAGCCATATTTGCATCAACATATCCCTATAAAATAGTGTCTAAACCTCCAAAACATAATGCATGAGAAGTGGTACCTCTCAAATACCTGAGAATCCACTATATTGCTTTCCAATGATCTTTACCTGGATTATTCATATACCTGCTCACAACTCCAACTGCATGTGCAATATCTGGTCTTGTGCACACCATGGCATACATCAAGATTCCAACTGATAATGAATAGGGAATCTTGGACATGTAATCTATCTCTTCCTGTGTCTCTAGACATATATCCTTGCTTAGTTTGAAATGTATAGCCAAAGGTGTACTGACTGGTTTTGCATTCTACATTCTAAACCTCTGCAACACCTTTTCTATGTACTCACCTTGAGACAATGTCAATTTGCGATTTTTCTTGTCTCTTGTTATTCTCATACCAAGGATTTGCTTTGCAGCACCCAAATCCTTCATCGCAAATGATTTACCTAGTTTTCTTTTGAGCACGTTTATATCCTGCATGTTAGACCCTACAACAAGCATGTCATCCACATATAATAACAAGATAATCTATATTCCATTATCTAGCCTCTTGAAATAAAAAAAGTGGTCAGAATGACATCTATCATAACCTTGTTCAGTCATAAACTTATCAAATTTTAAATGCCACTGCCTTGGAGCTTGCTTCAAGCCATACAAGCTCTTCTTCAACTTGCAAACCAAATTCTCCTTCCCTTTTACCTCATACCCTTGTGGCTACTGCATATAAATCTCTTCCTCCAAATCCTCATGGAGAAAGGCTATTTTAACATCTAACTATTCAAGATGCAAATCTTCTACTGCCACTAAACTTAAAATAGTTCTAATTGAAGTCATTTTAACAACAGGAGAAAATATTTTATCAAAGTCTATACCTTTACAACAAGTCTAGCCTTGTACCGCTTGTTTCCTCCATCTTCTTCCTTCAAGCTGTAAACCCATTTATTCTGCAATGCCCTTTTTAGGCAGGCAACATAACCAAATACCAAGTCTGGTTTCTTACCAATGAGTCCATCTCCTCATCCATGCCTTGCTCCCACTTCTTTCTAGTATCTACCTGCATTGCTTCTTCAAAACATTCTGGTTCACTAGAATCAGTCATCAATAAATAATACAATGAAGGAGAGAATCGTTCAAGGGGCCTACTTAACCTGGTAGACTTTCTTATAGTTGCAGGGGTTTCAAGTACCTACTGCTGCTCTTGATTTTCTGGTGCTTTTGGAACTTCATTTTCTTTGATTTCATCAAGCACTGTGTACTCTGTGTTTTCCTTTTCTTCTTTATTTCCCTGCAACTGATCTTTGTACATGACCTTTTTATTGAATACTACATCTCTACTCCTAATGATTTTGTGATTTTTAAGATCCCATTAGCGATAACCAAAATCATCAACCCCGTATCCAATAAAGGTACATTTCTTGGATTTAGCCTCAAGCTTTGTTCTATCATCTTTATCAATATGGACAAATGCTTCACAACCAAAAGTTCTCAGAAATGAGTATTTTACCTGTTTACCTGTCCATGCCTCCTCTGGAATGCCACCATCCAAAGAGCTTGAAGGCCCTCTGTTTATTAAATAAATAGCAGCGTTTACAGCATCATCCCAAAACTGTAAGGGCAACCTTGCATGCAATCTCATACACCTTGCACGCTCCATGATCATTATGTTCATCCTTTATGACACACCATTTTCTTGGGGTGTTCCAGGGACTATCTTCTCTCTGTGAATCCCATTGTGTGAACAATAATTGTCAAAATCCTTGCTGCAGTACTTGCCTCCATTATCAGATCTAAGACATTTCAACCTTTTTCCTATCTCATTCTCAGCCAAAGCTTTCCACTTCTTAAAAGTATCAAACACATCAGATTTTTTTCTAATGCAATAAACACAAGTTTTTCTAGTTGCATCATGGTTATCAACCCAAATGACACTTCTCCATCCAAGTGCTGACACTTCCTATGTTGGTGCACAAAAGGAAATTTATGGATTGAAGGTTGCCTAAAACACTATAGATGGGCATGTTATGAAATACATTCATTATCCATCCAGCTTGCCATTTTTACTTTTTAATATGTCAATTGTTGTACACGCCTTTTCCTATATGCAACCCGCGTACATACGCGACTTTTCCTACAGCACGTCATGTACTGTACGCAAGTATTTGTCATTGCAACCAGCGTACAGATCTGTACGCGAGTTTCGCTTAGAGCAACTCACGTGTCATACGCGGGTTTCCAGTATCAATTCTTGCGTATGCTTTCCTTTGACATTAAAAATAATAAATCGCAATTATTTGAGATTTGTTAAGCCCTTAACTATAACCATCTTAACTGTCTCAACCTCCTCAATCCTTGAAACTGCCTTATTTCACTAAGTATAAATAAAGGCCTTGGGGAGGGTATTAATCAATCATACCTGGAGAGCAAAGTTATGCTAGTGGTATCTATTCAGAAGTCTTTGGAGCAGTAAAACTCAGAATCCTTTGGTTGCAGAGGAGTCCTTGTTTCAGGCGTTGGGTTGTAACCTTAACTCATTCACTATTGTTAATACAGAGAATCCTTATTCCAAATGTGTTTTGAATGTCTTTCATGTATCATGGTTTGATGAATGTTTATGATTAAGCACTCTATATACTATTTATCTAACCTGCCCTATATACATGTATAAGCTTGCACTTGGAGGATTTTCTCTTTATAGGTGAAGGAGAAACATCCTTGAAATCTTTGGAGGAGAAGCAGAGTGGGAGAAGACAAAGCTTGGACCAACCGTAGTAAATTGGGCGAGTCTATTCTATCTTCTTATTTCCTTTATGTACTTTAAAATTGATTTCCTGCAAGTTTTAAGAGTATGTTGGTAACCTCAAACCTTTGGTTATAAGGTGTTTATTCCTGTACAACAGAACTTGTGACTCCGCTGAGGATCCCAGACTGCTGTAGGTTATTTCTATTACCCTTGACCAGTCTTTGCCTTGAGTTTGTGTGTGGTATTTTATCCTGGTTCATGCTTACCATAGTGTTTGAAGGCCTTATGGATTTTCCTTCTTTTTGAGAAAATTTTGTACCTATACGCGGGTTTCTCTCATACACAGTAGTGTACAGCTGCCTGGATACGAGGGTTGCTCTCTAGGACAGCCGCATATAGTACGCAAGTTGCCCTTTTACACAGTCGCATACAAGACTTGAAATAGGGATTTTTGGGATAGGGTTTTCTTGTCCCTGTTCTTTTGTGATTCCTATTTGTTAGTTGGACCTCCTTATAAACATTGTGTTGTTAGTCTGATGACCTTGGTGGCCACACCTTGTGCTTTCTTGTAAATCCCTTGGGTTTCTTTTGTTTGGATTGTCTTCTATTTGCATTTTGAAGTAGGTTGTCCTGTTTGGGTTATAGGTTGAAGTGTTTTTGTCCGAATCAGTGATCAAGGTTTTGGGCAATGTTTTTTCCAGTCTACCTTTAGATAGTGATTGGTTTGTCACTTACCTTCATGATTTTTCAGTGATTTCTTGTCATTGTACCCGCCCAACCTAGGGTTCCTGGTCTTCCCTTGTGGGTTGATTCTTGGTTTTATTAATCTATTTACTTCAGTCTGCTTGTTTTATACAGTTGATTTGATCCAATTCTACTCACGTTTAGTGCATTTTAGGTGCATGGTAGTGTTTGAGCATTTTAAAAAGTGAAAAGAAAAACATTTTCAAGCTTTTTGCATTTTTTTTTGCATAAGTAGTTTTCATTTCAGTTTTAAAATATAATCTCAAAACTACAAAAATATAGTCTTAGTTTCTCTTTATCGTTGCATTTGTTCATCAATTTATATTTGCAAAAATAAAAAGAAGTTTGCTTTAGTAGTGGTAATTTGTTTAAAAAAAAAATACACCTTTACTTTTTTATTTCTTATCGAATCAAAAACACCATAGTTCATCACTCCATTTCCTTTTGAGTAAGAAATAGCCCTTTAAAAAGAACGCAATAATTAAAATTTATTAGTAATTTTTATTTTTTAGGGGCCATTCACCTACTTGCTTAGGCTAGACTTGTGGGATAGGAAGTGTAAACTTCCCATAAGTTTTAAAATTCAGACGTAGTGGACCATTCGATAGGTAAATCCTTGTCTTTATCAATTGTATCCTGGAAGCTCCTCTCAAAAGGGAGTCAAGCACGAGGCCACATGGAGGCATTGGACTAAGGAGATAACCCTCTGGTTCCTTGTCAAAATGTAAATCAGGACTTTTACGAATCTAGGGATTCTATCCTAGACAGATTTTCGGGCTCAGCTACCCTTCCCATGTGTACGAGTCAGGCTTGCGACTGTCCCCCTAGATTGTTGGTATAGCTAAGGTAGCCTTTAGTCTCTTGACATTTAGGGTTCATAACTAGGTAAACTGAAAGGCTATTTCTGGTTCACCTTGGACGGGCTTGGAAGGTAACCCTTGTTGTAAGTGTAGGAGGGCGGTGGGTGATTCCTCTGCTTGTGCCGAAGAACCACTTCAAGGATGCCAAGTAATCGTTCCTCAGCTTTCTTCGGGAAAGCATATCTTTCACCCTTGTTGACTGTTTGAGGCTTTAGGAAATTTTGTAGTGTTTGCTTTGTGGTTTTGTCTGTGTTTAGTTGGCTTTAGGGTTTGATTTGTTAAATTTTCAATCATGGAGGACCAACCTATAAGAAGGTCAAGAAGGTTGCAAAACCTTCCTCCTCTCATCACATTGGAACCTCCACCTCCACCCCAAAGGAAAAGATTGGACATGGATGATTCATTTGAACCGGTAGGAGTAAGTGAAGTTCCAGGTGAACCATCACATATAGCTAACTGTCTTGATTTTGATACAGTTGAGATAGAATACTTGAAGACTGACGAGTTTGCAAGGAATTTTAACACACCCTTGACTGATTTAAACGATCCTATGATCATCCAGGTTAGACCTTTTGATTCACCTATTTTAGGTGTCCTTGTGGGTAGGATTATGTCTACAATAGGAGAAAGTTCTTTTGTTTTCACCTCAGTCGTTCTGGCTGAAGGGGTACTACCTCCCTCAGTAAGTGCCCCTAGATCTAGCATACCTTCTATGCCTTTAACTCCAGCGAGCCGGGTGGTCCAACCGCCAGTTCACTCAAACCTAGCAGGTGCTTCTAGTGACATGGTTATTGGGATTCCTAGTATACGTATTATTCCTTCCTCCTTCACATACACTACCCAGAGTGGTCCGGTAGGATCCTCGGCTTTTGTCGAAGGATTTCCTTGGAATGGGAGGCATATTCCCCCATCCACTCCATACGTAGGCCCATCACCTTCTTATGTAGGAGTGCAGTTTGGAAACAATACCTCTTATGGGCAATGTTTTCAAACTGTGGTCTCGACCCCGTTTATGAGCTCTCCCTTTTCATTGTTTAGCGGAGGGATACCTGCTCCTATTTTTCAGACCCTAGTTTCAATTGGGACGGCCCAAAATTCTTACACTGCACCTCCCACTCACAACCCTATGGCTTACGTTTGGAATCCATTTCAAATTAATCCATCCACTTCACAATCGGTGGCAGGGGGAAACCCCACCTTTACTTATGGGCATTTGGGGGCAGGTTCGTCTAATCCCCAAATTGGCACTTTTAGTGCCCCAGGTTGACCCAAGATTCTATTCCTGGCAATGTTAAACTTGCCATATTTGTCTAAGTTGATGAATGACCCGGTGAGCCATGACCCCTCATGACCACCTGTTCCCACGAAATTGCCATCGGACATCCCTAAATTCGAGGGCAAATTTGGTGAAGATCCTAGGTATCATGCCACCACATTTCATTTATGTTGTTCTTCGAATTCACTGAATGAAGATTCAGTTAGGTTGAGGCTGTTCCAGAGAACCTTAACAAGTACTGCGGAAAAATGGTACACTGAGTTACCTTCTACTACTTTCAGTAGTTTCTGGGACTTGGCTAGTGCATTCCTTAGCCACTTTCAGCTTCCGGTCTGATATGATTTTGGAACGAACTTGTTATCTACCTTTAGGCAGAACAAGGCTACCCACATCTCGGATCATATGCAAGAGTGGAGGAGGCAAAAGAGCCTTATAAAATCCACCATCCCTCCTGAGTTCTTACTAGAGTGGTTCCTTAAATCCTTGTTGCCCTATATAGCTAAGGACGTATCCACCTCAGGAGTGACGAATGAAGAATAAGCCATTCTCAGGGCCCAGTAATTGGATTTGATTTATTCACAATCTGGGATCTTGTATGAGATTATCCCTAAAGCACCAAGGCCTACCCATGATGCAAAGAAGCCTAAGCCTGGACCCCATGCTGATGGTGTGGTTGGGTCCATAAACTCTCCCACCATAGAGTCTTTGGCTAAACAAATTCATTAGTTGTTCATCAAGCAGTCTATAGTGGAGGCAGCAAAGGCTTCCCCCTCCCCCCAAAGTGCAAATGTTTTTGCGCAGACCTCTCAGAAGGGCAATCAGTAGCCCGGTGGGAAGAAAAAGAGAGGAAAGAAAGGAGAGGGAAACCAAAACAAGTAGAAACCCATGAATAGTGCTGATGGGGGCAAGAAAGAAAAGAAGAAGGTTAAATTCTCATGTAAGTTGTGCTACAAGGATTAGCTTACTCACCTTTGTCCCCTTATGGAACAAGCCCAGAAGCTGCTTAAAGCTCAACAACCGGCTATCCTGAAGGATCCTTTTCCCCAAAGGCAGAACTCTACTTCAGCTTCTAATGTAGCGGGGGGCACTCAAAACGCCCCTGACCCAAACTATATCAACATGGTTCGATCTTTGACTTTGTTATAGACTAGGAATAAAAACTATGAGAAAGAAACTTCTAAGAAGGGTAAGGCTATAGGTGAAACTTCTAACCCTCTCACGATTGAGAAGCCTGCTGAAACTATGCCGAAGATACCGAAAGGTGTCTTCAAGAATACCTTGCATAACCCTAACACTAGGGCTACTTCAAAATACTCCGTGGTTGAAGATCTAGCCCAAACCCCATGTGCGATGTCAGCTTTAGAGGTGTTACAGAGCTGTCCTGCCCAATGGTATTCCCTCTTAGCAGCTTTAGGTAGCATGGACTCATCAAGTCTCATGGCGAAATTTAATTTTTCTGATGTTAAAATTATCCTACCTTACCATGTAGCCTTATCAATAGATGTCATCCATGGTGGAAAGACCATTGGAAGGGAAGTTTTTGATGAGGGTGCGTCTACATGTGTTATGTCCTTGTCCTGTTGGAAAGCTCTCGGATCCCCAAAGCTAGTCCCGTCAAACACTCTACTTACTACTTTCGATGGAAGGTCATTCCATCCTCATGGTATCCTATTAGCTTTTGAAATTAAGCTGGCACGGAAAGTAGTGTCTGTTGAGGTAGAGGTGATTGATGCATCTTTGGACTATAATTTGCTCCTGGGAAGAAACTGGACTTATGCAATGTCCGCTATTGCATCGGTCGTCTTTCATGTAGTGGTTTTTCCACATGAAGGAAAGTTGGTTACTGTTTATCAACTTGATTTTACTTGAAAAGGTTGTTTAGAGTCTAATGAGTCCACTGTGTCATTGGTTGATCAGGTCAAACCTGCTGCACAGAGCTTGGGGGCTGGAATGTATGCATCACTGATGGGCAGATTTGATCTTCCAGCCTTGATTAACTATATTGATTCTACTAGTGTGGGAAATTCCATAGCCATAGTTGTTTATAGGATTGATCCTTGGGTTCTCCCTTCCCCCCATGAACCAGAAGTGCCCTTATCGGCAGTGGAAGTAGCTTACCAAGCTATCACTCAAACCACTGTTGATCCCATTCCGGATCCTCTCACAGTCTCAGAGGACCTGGAAGAAGTCTATTTACCTGCATGGGTAGAAAAATCTTCATACTCTACGGACTATTTAGATATGGTTTTACCTTCTGATGAAGCCATTTTGGAATCCATGAGTGGACGTGGTAAGATCTGTGAGGATCTTCACCATCGATCTTATTTTCTTCTAGAACTAAATAGAATAGAAAATCATGAGTTTCATATGAGACTATCAGAAGATGTTGATACACCCACCAATCCCTTACCCAGGGAAGGAATGTTTATCGAGAGGAATATGGCAAATATTTTTGCTACTATACCTATCAACATCTCTGTAAATCTTGATGTCATGGAAAACATATATATAGGTGCAAACTACTCTCTTGAAGAGATTGCTATCTATACTACCTTGTTTAAGGAATTATGCGATGTCTTTGCCTAGTCATATGAGGAGATGCTAGGCATTGATCCATCGATTGTTGAACACAAAATCCGAACATACCCTGATGCCAAACCTGTTCGACAGAAGTTAAGACCTATTAACCCGCGCAAAGTGGCGGCTGTGAAGGCCGAAGTTGAAAAACTGTTGAAGGATGGTTTTATTTATCCCATAGCTTTGACAAATTGGGTATCCAACCCTATTCCTATCGATAAGAAGCAAGGGACCATACATGTCTGTACTAACTTAAGAGATTTAAATAAATCCTGTCCTAAGGACAACTATCCCATGCCATCTATAGACCAGATTTTAGATGCTTGTGCAGGAAGTGAAGTGTTCTCATTTATGGATGGTTTCTCCGGATACAATCAAATTCAAATAAGACCGTAAGACCAACATAAAACTGCTTTCATGTGTCCTTGGGGTACCTTCATGTACAAAAAAATGCCCTTTGGATTAAAAAATGCTGGGGAAACCTTTCAATGGGCCATGAACTTTTCCTTCCATGATATCAAAGCCATTGTCTAACCTTACCTTGATGATCTGCCTACACATTCTCGTAAGAGGATTCAACATCCAGACCATTTACGGTTGATATTTGAGAGATGCAGATATTATAACATCCTCTTGAATCCCCACAAGTGTCTATTCTGTGTCGAGTCAGGAAGATTGCTTGGGTTCATTGTCTCTAATAGAGGCATCCAGGTGGATCCATTAAAAGTAGAGGCCATTGTAAATCTGCCTCCTCCTCATTCTATCAGGCAACTTCAAAGCTTGCAAGGGAAGTCTAATTTTCTTCGACATTTTATTGTTAACTATGCCAAGATTACCAAGGTTTTCATGTGCCTTCTTAAACAGGACACCCCATTTGTATGGGATGAAACTACACAACTCGCTTTCAAGGAATTGAAAAAAGATTTGTTGTCGGCACCCTTATTGCGTCTGCTAGATTATTCTAGGGATTTTATATTGTATCTGGCCACATCCGAGTTGACCATTGGGGTAGTACTGGTCCAGAAGGATGATAATCTCATAGAGCATGTTGTTTACTATCTTATCCATGCTTTGGCCGGACATGAACTTAGGTACTTCGACGTTGATAAATTAGCCTTAGCAGCTGTCTATGCTGTTTAGAGGTTACGTCACTACATTTTATTGAGGACCACAACAATAGTCCTGGATGTGAATCTTTTTCAATATGTTTTGTCCCGACAGATTTTTGGGCGAAAATTCAACAAATGGATAGTCATTCTCCAAGAGTTTGACTTGGATTTTCAGTCCGCTAAGTCTAAAAAGTCCTTAGTTT
The DNA here is from genome assembly GCA_001517045.1 of Pseudotsuga menziesii. Taxonomy (NCBI): domain Eukaryota; kingdom Viridiplantae; phylum Streptophyta; class Pinopsida; order Pinales; family Pinaceae; genus Pseudotsuga; species Pseudotsuga menziesii. The sequence goes on along the minus strand of LPNX010476447.1, from coordinate 251,043 downwards.
TTGCTGAGCTTATAGAAAAATTTCCTACTGAAGAAGATGTAGCCGTTGAAGATGACTCATTCCTAGATGAGCATATCTTCTTAATATCCACCTCTGATCCTTGGTACGGGGATATTCTTATATATCTCTAGACTTTGAATTATCCTACAGCTTCCTCATGGGAGGAACGACGTAAATTATGCCTTCATGCTAAGAACTACCTCATCATAGGAGATACATTATATTGAAGAGGGGTAGATTCCATTTTTCGTCAATGCCTTACCCATGAGGAAGCGGAGATTGTCCTGAATGATTCCCATAGTGGAGCGTGTGGGGGTCATTTATCTGGGTTAGCAACGGCCCAAAAGATACTACGTGTCGGTTATTTCTAGCCCACGGTCTTCAAAGATTGTGTGGAAGCGATGAAGCACTGTCATCCTTGTCAGCTTTACACCAGGAAAATTCGATCACATCCCACTCCTTTGTTTCTCGTTGTCTCGGTAGGCCCCTTCATGAAATGGGGGATTGATTACATGACATGAAACCCAGCCTCGGCTGGGGGGCATAAATATATTATTGTCACTGTTGACTATTTTACGAAATGGGCAGAGGCAATGCCTACTTTTAAAGTCGACGGGAAACATCAGCTTTCTTCATATTCAATTAGATTATAGCACGGTTTGGTATACCCAAAGTGATTTTCACTGACCATGAAAGTCATTTTCAAAATAGCATGATGACAGAACTAACCACTATGCTTGGATTTAGACAAGAACATTCATCTTCGTATTATCTGCAAGCAAATGGTCAGGTTGAGGCTGTAAACAAGACTTTGAAGACTATCCTCAAATGTACAATTGATGCAGCCCATTCTAACTGGAACATCATGCTATATCCTACTCTTTGGGCATACCAAACTAATGTAAAACCTGCTACGGGTTTCTCCCCCTTCCAACTTGTCCATGGAGTGGAAGCAGTTACCTCGATTGAGTGTTAAATCCCATCTTTAAAAATAGATATTCATGTGTTACCCGATACGACAGAGCTTGAAGAACATCTGGTACATTTAGAACACCTTGATGAATAGCATAGAGATGTGCTGACTGCTAATCAAGCTCACAAAAATAGGGTCAAAAATCAATATGATAAGTCGATCAAACCTAAGATTTTCTCTGAGGGGGAACTTGTTTTGATTTGGGACCAAGACAAAGAACCCCTGGGGGCAGGAAAATTCAAGGCCATGTGGTTAGGGCCTTATGTTGTGTCGAAGGTCTTAAAGAAGGGTGCATATGAGTTAATTGATTTTGATGGGAACAAGCTACCTAAGCCTAGAAATGGGCTCTACCTGAAAAAGTACTATGCTTAGGCTTAGCGCTTTTTCTTGTATTTTATTGTATGTATTTTTATTTACATTAGTTTGTCAAAAAAATTTTATACCATCTGCTGGTTGTTGCAAATGTCTTCTAAGAGGTATCTAGGTTTCGTCGATGGCACCGGCTACCACACTTGTATTCTAGCTTTAGCAGTGTGGGTTATTTATCCTCCCTCGGGACAGCTAGTCTCTGCAGGAGGCACTTGCTTAGGTCCTGCTTCTAATAATGTTGCTGAATATAGGGTTATAATTGAGCTTCTATGGGATGCTTTGTCACTTGGTATCACCCAGCTCGAAGTCTATCTGGACTCTCAACTGGTGGTTTCCCAGCTCAATCAAGCTTATGAGGTGTGAAACCCTATTCTATTACGTCATTTCATGCAAATTAG
>LPNX010476447.1:205861-249282 GCA_001517045.1 Pseudotsuga menziesii | reverse complement strand
TAAACCGACAACAATATATATATATATATATATATATATATATATATATATATATGTAAGTATCTATCCCTAGATAGGTTGATTCTGATCCTCAGATCCAGTCATAACTGTATAATATACAAAAAATATACAAAATGTGGATCGTAGTCCATCAAAATGTCCTAGATCTAAACAGGACCACCCTGGTCACTTGGTCCCCATGGTCTCTCTATACTCTGGCTTCCTCAGCCTCTTCGGCTTCGGCAGCCTCCACAGCATCTATGTACACAAGAACTACTCTGGCCACTCGCCTCAAAAGGCGTAACCAGACAGGTGGAACTCCAACCACAAACTCCTACATGACAGCCGGGATTTGCTCTATCCACAAAGTGGGAACTCTTTGGGTAAGCCTGGCTAGCTTCCCCTCTAGAACCCTAATAAGCCCTGGGTCTTCACCTACAACAAGACGAACAAACATACGTGGATTCCCCTCAGGGAGGACCGGTCCAATATCTGCATTTTGACATGTTTATAGGATTAAGACTTGTACACATAGGTATATATCTATCATTTTAAAATTCATAAAAATTTTAAAATTTTTGAAAATTAAAAAATTACCTAGCTCTCCCCATGCTCCTCCTGGAGGGAGGACAAGGTCTATATCACCTCAAGAATCCATTCTGGCATATGGAAACTGCTCTAGTGCCGGTAGCTGCCGCTCCCACCATATGTAGAAGTCATCATCGTACACACTCTGCACAAAGTCTCTGCCTCCTTGACGGAGGAAGATGTCTCCCCATCTGCTCAGCCTTGGCTGACGTGGAGATCGAAATGGTAGGGGTATGGAAGGGGTCAACCCTAGTACTCTCTCGAAAAAGAAGGCAACCAATATGCTAGAATCCCAAATTGCTTCCGCCTTCCTCTCTTGCAATCAGAGAGTTGTTTTCTCATAATTGGGACAACTCCTGAACACCAATCATACAAGGCACCCTGTGTACAATCCACTGGAAAACTCATTTGGTATCGTGTAGCTAGATGTAATGAAGAGGATCCTGCAATCCTCATGATGGTGCTCATCAGTACCTGTAGTGTGAAATCACTGATATGTGCAATAGGGACACAACTCCCTCTCTTCTGGGTACCTGGTGTGCAGTACACATCAATGTAGTTCTAGAAACTTGAAGGATCACTGCCCCTGCCAGTGCCCTCTAATTTGACCGGTGCTCCTCATCATGACAAGCCAAAAATAAAATATATGTCCTCGGAAGTAATTTCCAAAGTTTCCCCTTGTAGGTCAAACATCCCTAAATCATGATCCTAGTAGTTTACCATGAACTCTAATAAACAGACATTGCCCACATGGGTGATGTGCAAAAGAATTTTAATAACCCACTCATTCGTAAAGCATGTACGGTGGGCACACTTTGGAGCGCTTCTTGGTCCATGTTCTCATGTTCCCGTTCCTTCCATTCCAACACAATATTCACACCTAGAAAAACAAGTATTATGATTCATCAATTTCATATAAAATTTCAAAATTTTTACCTTAATTTACTTTTTTATCCTTCACACAGTACACGCGACTATCTAGTTAGACATGTCGTGTACTGTACATGACTATCTCTAAAGGCAACCTGCATACAGAACGCATGTACGCGAGTGTCCACATTGTGAACCCGCGTACATGTCGTGACATGCTTTAGGATGCTTAAAACAATGAAATTGGGACTCAAATTTGAAAATTACTAGGATCAAATTCAAGAGCTCGGGGTGTAGGCTTACCTGCAACTTGCGGAATTGGATTTCATCCACTAGATTGTCCACAGCGATCGAATGAAGGTAGAGGTAAAAACTTGCTTCTTATGGCTAAAAATTAAAATGGTGAGGTTTGTTTTAATTTTTGAACTATTTATAGAAATTTTATTTCTAAAAGTGGGTTTTTTCCTATAGTTTGAAATGTATTCAACTAATACCATATCTCTTTTTGCCTTGTAACAGGTTTTTCATCATTATAAAGTGTTTTTTTCTCCCATAGGATGGTTTTGACATTTCCAATGCATTTTTTGCATCTATACTTAATCCACGTTAACCTTAGCAATTAACATTTTTCTATGGACTATGGCCCTTTTAAACCATTAGTTCCTTGTCTTTACCATTGTTTTTCCATGGATAGGACCCTTTTTTCATGAGTATCTTCCTTTAAAACCTATGTTGTCTTTTGATACTCATGCCACAGTTATTTCAGGTACAGGGGTATCCTTTTAGCTATTTTTCACACCAAATAGAGCTTCTTTTTTAGTCTCTTTTTACAAGCTATCCCTTTATAGGACTCCCTGCCATTATGGAGTTTCTTTAGGCCCAGGTCTGACTCCTTAAAATAGACATGACTGTCGGTTAACTTGTTCGTTCAAGCTCATTAAGAATATGTGAATGGGCATCCACATTGATGGTAGGTTATCTTTCTTGGACCATGCAGAATAATACGAGAAAGGATTCCTCTCTTTTCTATTTGAATTGAGAAGAGTATTCTCAGGCATAGGTTTATTTCTTTTCCGGACCTGAGGGACTAAATTTATTGCTTTTTGTGCTCTGGACCTAAACATGAAAAAGATTCCAAGTGTACTTTGTGTCTTTGTCATGCTTGTTAAACACTAAAGAAAAAAGCAACGATTTTATTGTTGTAAGTCCCATTTCTCGTACTTAAATGGATCTTTCCGAGTGATCTTGCTTTCCTTCACACTCATAAAACTCAAGCTATTCATGTTGTTCTGGAAGGAGCGTTGGGTAGGTGGTAATTTAACCTTTTTCGGACCTCCCTGAATAAGTACGAAAAAGGTTCACCTTTTCTTCTACAGAATTTAAAAGAGTTATTCTGTGGTATGTTTTATACTTTTCCGGCCTCAGGAGACTAAATTGGATGAAAAAGGACCCCCCTGGAGTCTTCTTTAGAGTTTTCAAACTCTCTAAATGTGAAAACAACAGCTGAGCATGTACTAGTTCGGGCTCATTAAATCCACGAATCAGTGACACTATCAAGCATTATTTTCTCTTCTCTTCAAGCTTGTTAAAAAATGAAGAGAGATCCGAGTTGAATTTCCTAGACTTGTTAAAATTTAACAGGGAAGGTAAGAAAGAAGTTTTCTCTTCTTTTCAGTTAGTGGCAGCATGTCATCCTTGAACATAGCACTCTCTGTTTTTTTCGATACCCATGTCTCTGTGTTCACTTTCAGTTCAGCTATTACTTCAACTTTACTACTCCTCCTCTTATCTGTTATACCTGGGGAATCTGATCATGTCTCCTACATGACAGATGAGTCTAGTTGTTCTATCTATAAAGTTAAAAGCTGCATTGGGTCATCTCTGTGTCATGCTCACTGTTCAAGGACTCAACCCAATGTTTGATCTTTATCCTGATCCCATCATTTTTATCTCTGTTATCTATTGTGTCTTCCTTCTTTTGCCCAGTTCCTAGTCACTCTTGTGATCCATTGGAAGATCTATTGCCTTCCTTATCACAGTATGGTTCCTCTTCAGTACTTCCTGATGACGAAGAACTAGAGTTTTGACGATAGTACCTCAGGATTCACTTCTATCATTGATGAATTCCTTTGCTTTAGTTGTCGATTATCACCTATTGATTGACAAACTGTTGAATCCTTTCCATGTTCAAATTTAGCCTACATTTATTCACATGGCTTGGATTGTACTGGTTCTTTGGGATTGAAGACCTTAGTTACTCACTTATGGACTAAGTTGCACAAGATTATGTTCCATTTATGTACACAGCTTCCAGTTCTTTGAAGACTCATCATTATTCTATATTGTGGCTTCAATCCACCTTTGTAATATACGTGGTCTTGTACCCGTATCATATGATGTACTCAAATATTGTAAAGGAGCTTGTGTTCCAGTATATTGAACATAGCATCCTCAGATATGACTTTGTATATGACATTATTATGATTTGTTTCAGGTACTACCTCTGCTCCATTGGATTTCTGAGTTCTCCAAAGATAAATATTATAATGTATTTTGGCCATCACCTTCCCTCTGACCTCACACATTAGGGGGCATCTGTTATCAACCCAAATGTCACTTCTCCGTCTGAGCGCCGACATTTCCTTTGTTGGCCCACAAAAGGACATTTATGGATTGAAAGTTTCCTAAAACACTATAGATGGGCATGTTATGAAATACATTCATTATCCATCCAGCTTCCCATTTTTACTTTTTAATATGTCAATTTCTGTATGCGCCTTTGCCTATATGCAACCCGTGTGCATACACGACTTTTCCTACAGCATGTCATGTACTGTACGCGAGTATTTGTCATCGCAACCTATGTACAGATCTGTATGTGGGTTTCCCTTAGAGAAACTCACGTGTCATACACGGGTTGCTAGTATCAATACTTGCATACGCTTTCCTTTGACATTAAAAATAATAAATCGCGATTATTTGAGATTTGTTAAGCCCTTAACTATAACCATATTAACTGTCTCAATCTCCTCAACCCTCAAAACTGCCTTATTTCAATAAGTATAAATAAAGGCCTTGGGGAGGGTATTAATCAATCATACTTGGAGAGCAAAGTTATGCTGGTGGTATCTATTTAGAAGTCTTTGGAGCAGTAGAACTCAAAATCCTTTGGTTGCAGAGGAGTCCTTGTTTCAGGCATTGGGTTGTAACCTTAACTCATTCACTATTGTTAATAAAGAGAATCCTTATTCCAAATGTGTTTTGAATGTCTTTCATGTATCATGGTTTGATGAATGTTTATGATTAAGCACTCTATATACTATTTATCTAACCTATCATATATACATGTATAAGCTTGGAGGATTTGCTCTTTATAGGTGGAGGAGAAACATCCCTGAAATCTTTGGAGGAGAAGAAGAGCGGGAGAAAACAAAGCTTGGACCAACCGTCGTAAATCAGGTGAGTCTATTCTATCTTGTTGTTTCCTTTCTGTACTTTAAAGTTGATTGCCTGCAAGTTTTAAGAGTATGTTGGTAACCCTAGACCTTCGGTTATAAGGTGTTTATTCCTGTACAACAATCATCAATAAAAGTAACATAATAACGAGAGCCACCAAGAGATTGTACCTGAGCTGGTCCCCATACATCTGTGTGGACAAGCTCTAACTTTTCACTCTTCTTTTGTTTCCCAACCCTGAGAAATCTAACTCTCTTATGTTTTCCATAAACACAGTTCTCACAAAAAAACAAACTTACTTGCTTCAGATCAGGAAGCAGTTTCCTTGAGTGGAGAATCTACATCCCTTTCTCACTCATGTGGCCAAGCCTATGATGCCACAATGTCGCACCCGTTTCTGTGGAAGCTACAGAGATAGAATGATCAATATTATGAGGACATAAATATAACATACCTATCCTATATCCTTTTTCTATTACCATTGTAGTGAGAATTTCTCCTCACTACAGGGGTAAGAATGGCTCCCTTGTGCCTATAGGGCACAAGGGTAGGTTCCTACTCTTTGAAAATAGGAAAAACGAAAGGGAAAATAGCATAAACAGAGCTGGGAATTGAAACTAAGATAATATAAGCAAATGGCTACAATAGTAAACTGAATCTAATAGCTAATGACAGAAAAATAAAGGAGAGGAGATGATGGAGCATTGTTGAACCCCTTTACACATAGTAGGTTAGGGTTTCACCTCCAAAACCTGCAAAATAAACCTATACTACCATGGAGACAACTTGCAAATAATGTTCATGAAAAACCTGCAAATAGAGATGAGGGTTAGAAAATAAAAACAAATAAAACAAGCATAAACAGAGATTATACCTCACTTAGGTGGAAATGGGCCACCATGCCCTAGCTCATGGGAGCACCTCTCTCTTGGTTGGGAAGCAATGGCTTGGAGAAATGGAAATGGAGGAGAGGGAGAGTGGGTGGTTTGAGAGCAAGAGGTCTCAAAGCATCCACAGGCAACATAAAAATAGGCAAGTGAGGAGTGTTTTGAGAGTGACCCCCACCCTCCTTTTATAGTTTTTCTAAGGGATTTTAGGGTTTTAAGCCCTTGGTCAGGGCTTTAGCCCCTTCTGCCCTAACTTTAGCCCCTTTTTAGGGTTTTATCCCCTTTTTGTGGGCTTTAGCTCCTAGGGGGCTATTTTGGGCTCTTTTTTGGGGGGTTTTAGCCCTTTTCTTCATGGTTGGGCTCTTTTGGAGGTGTGGGGGTCAAATGGAAGGTCTTATGGAGTGAAATGAGTGTTGTGAGATGGTGTCCTTGGGTGGTGTAGGCCATAGAGAGCTATGTGGGGGATTTTTGGGTTAACAGATTGCCCCTTGATGTGTGAGGGCAGTAGCTCAACGTATGGCCGATGGACATCATAGGATTTGCTGTGTAGAGGTGGTGCTTCCAGGGTTGGGGCATGGTGGATTTTGGTTTTTATATTAATTTGGTTCCCATCAATGGGTGAGATACAATAAATGTTTGACATATATATGGATGAGGTAGGCATCCCCATGCTCATGATAATGTCAAAATAATCATTTGATCTATGCTCTAAAATACTAGAGCCGATCATATACAACTGATGTTACAATGCTGGTTGCCTCTATGTGAGGCTGAATACAATACTGATCTAGTATATTGTACCCATGGAATTCTCATGGAATGCTATATCTTCATGACTGATAGTCTACTAGATCTGGTACATAGCTGTGTGGACTCACTGATTGAGAGTCAGAGTATCTACGGTACAAGTATGTTGTATCAATCATAAAGGTATATCGAAGCACTGCTGAGGCTTCTGAACACTGTCTCCAACGCATCTCGAAAATCATAAGGGACATAACCTATTTAGGTCCCTCAAGTGGACTTACCAATGTGCTAGAGTCAGGTGACATCCAAAGTCTTCTACCAAGGATTGTGTGGAACAAACCCTGCACGAATCTCAATGGTGCGATGATGGAGTTGAAGTCGAGCACGTGAGAAACAACCATCCCGAGAGGCAATAAGGACTCCTCTCAAGTGGTCCAAGGAACTCATCAATGATGTAACTGAAACCAAGGTATAGGGACCTCTAGGTCTATCCTCTGGAATATGTGTGTTGGCATCAACAAAGGGAGACCTACCCCTAGTCAAGGTAATGATGTTTCCTTGACCAAGAGTGTGAGGGATAACCGAAAGGTGTGAAACAATCTGCAGACTGACTCACTGAATTGGGGGGGAGGGGAGGGAAGGGAAAAAATTGAAAAGGGGCAGGGGGGGAGTGGGAGACTCAAAATTCCTTTGTTCAAAGTATGACAGTAGGGCAGACCAGGCAGCAAATGAAACATAAATCATGGGAATGGGATCATAGCTATAATACCGGGAATGTCGCTGCAGATGGGAAATACTTGGAGGAGGTGGACACTTTTGATACTGATGGGATCCAAGGAAGACACATTGCATAGTACTCTGAACAAAGGTGACCCAATGTGGGGATGCTGCCAAACTGTTTGCTATGGGGGGGGGGTGTCTAGGGACACCGTTGTGGTACGATCTCATGGATTTTTGGCGAGCCCAAGAAGGTAAGTGCTTGTTGGTGCTTTCAATTTTAGAGAGTCTAAAAGCATGAACAAGACTCTAGTGGGAGCTCTTTTTTGTTGGTAGTCTCCTGTGCCCAAAAAAGGATAAAAGTATACATAGGAGAGCTCGCCCATCCTGGAGGGGATGAGAGACTTCTTTACCGTTGGTAGTCCAATCAGGCTAGAAAAATTTAAACCTATACTGACTGGACGGTCATTCAAATACTTTTACGAGCATGAAAGAAACCAAGTTTGCTCGACAATATTTTCTTGTTGAAACAATTGGAAAAGAGCTTAATGACAACTAGTGGTGAGATTTTTTGTAAAGTGCGGCCCCTCTGCCCAAGAAAGCACAAAAGTATGCAGAGGGGAACATTCTTAGCTTGAGTGTGCCAAGGAGGTCCTTTTCCTGAGATGGTCTGCATGGTCCACAAAAGGAGGTAAATGAGATGATGTAGATGCCCTTTCCTATACTTTAGCAAGCAGGAAAGGAAGCACTTGTGCTCGATGATCTTTTCATTGTTTTAAGGAGTCAGAAAAGAGCTTAAAGGAAACTCCAATATGATCAACCGACTGCGGTGGCACGAGCGGTGCCCCTATGTTGGGACGGTGGACAGAGGTCCAAAGGTCATCTGTGCAATATGGACAGAGCAGAAGGCTCTCAAACATACCAATACATGCATGGGATATATCACGATAGAGGCTGGCGAGACTGTGTGGCAGAGGCACGCACACCGAGGTGGCTCTTGGATAGAGGTTAGGAGAGCGTGTGTGTGTGTTACGGTGGACAAACTTGACTACATGCGATGTGAGTACAAGTCCAGAGGCATTTATATGCCAAATACGTACAAGAAAAGAAATCATTTTGTGGACAGTGGTCCAGAGGTCTGCGTAAGGTGCGATAAAAAAAAGAAAAGAAAACTATGTGCTAAAAATGCAAAATAAAAGCTAAAATTACATTTCTTAATAGGCAATAGCCCAAGGACACTTCTATGTCAAATATATGGAAGAAAAACAAAGTATTTTGGTGCACAATGGTCCAGATATCCATGTAAGGTGCAGTGAAAAAGACAATTATAAATACAAAAAATGAAATTATTGTGCAATCTTTAATGGGTAGCGGCCCAATCGCTCACATCAGTTACAGTCGGGAAGTGTGATACAAGTACTGATTCATAGACACTCACCTCGTCATGTCATGGCTCATGAATTGAGGCGACTTGTGGGAGATGATCCTGAAATTAATTTATTAAACATGAGATGATGGTCTCATAAAGAAATGGAAATTTGATACTAGAGGTGTGAGAGGTGTCTCGAACAGGTTCTGGGTGACTTTGCATTAGCAGCTGATGGTGCTGCCCCTGACTTGTGCTAAAAAAAGTTGAAAAACCAGAAAGGGAAAAAAAACTATGCTATAAGGGACTCGTCAAGCATAACCTCTCTTGAGGTGGAGCCCATTGCGCGGCTTCTTCAAGAGTTGGTCATATGAGTCAGCGAAGAGGTGTGCCCCCTTTCCAAGACGAAGGTCATTGGTAAGGTAGGGTGATGTAATCTGGTACTTTATGGGGAGAACCGATTCCACACTATGGTTTAAATGGAATGAGGTAAAATCGAAGGCAGTCTTACATATCTCTTCGTTGTTACGTAAGTGATGCCAGGATAGATCAAGTGGATCTTCCATAGCCAACGAGATGGAAGGGAAATTGGTGCTAGAGATCATGTAAATGGTATTGGTTGTGGTTTTGGTGGCCTTGCCCCCAGTCTCTGTTGGAGGAAGAGGGGAAAGCTTGGAGACAAAAGGAGTCTTTGATGGACCTGGAGGTAGGTGCAACATCATCTCAATTGGATGGACATGAGTCAACACATCCTGGGGCCTCAGAGGTATGGTAGGTGGTTCAAGGTACCACAGAGGATCTCCTAGTGCGAAATCTTGTAGATGGAGGGTTTCCAAGGTAGGCTTACTCATGATTCTGGATGGTAGGAAAAAGAAAAGGAAAAGAAAAAGAAAAAGGATCATGTTGATCGAGATTGAACCCCATTGTTTCCATAGTAACTGAGGTTGCGGCTGTGGTTGCGGAAACAACGAAAGAGATAGGTCTGATGGACCGTCAGTGGAGATGAGCAGGTCGATGGAACTGGACATCATGTAAATGGCCATGGTGTCTGAAGACGGAGGTGGGGGGTGAGACTTAACCGCAATAGGTTGCACCAGAGTTAACACAACCTGAGGCATTGTTGGTTGAGCTAGTGGATCTAGATACCACACTGAGATCTCCAACGTAAAGTTGGGTAGGCTTAAGGTGGCCATGACTGGCTTGATCATGACACCAGGTGGGGGAGAGAGCAAGGGAATTGTATGGACTAGAGATGATCCCACATAACTCTCAGCTAGTTGCATGTGGGGGTGAGGTTTTGGTTGCGGCTGCGCGTAATGCTACTATTGCGGGTGATGTTGCTACTACTGTTGGCATTCTGGCTGTTGACGATGTTGTGGTTGTGGTTGGGGATGCGGATGCGGTTGCCGTTTGGGTGTAGCAGTGCTTGATGAGACCATGCACAAGTCCGCAGTTTGCTTTTGTGTTAGTGGTGGTGACACCAACGAGAAAGCAGCTGTCATGGTGGGATCGATAAACAACCTAGGGCCCACAATCATGGTGGGGAGGCTGGTGTGTTTTCAACCATAGTGTTGGTTGCAGGGATGACGTTAGCCTGTGCATTCAACCCTTGCGGCTCGGTGGTGGTGATGGTAGGGAAAACATCGACAGGGACTGTTAACCCTTGCGGATCATGGTAGGTGAGCTGGTCAACTGTCACAATCTTCCCTTCATGGGGGAACATCATGAGGCGGAAGACAGTTGATGTGATGACTCACATGGCGTACATGTAACTCCTCCGAAGGAGGAGGTTGTAATCCAGTTGGGTGTTGACGACCTCGATGTCGATCATGACTGTCTTCCTGGCTAACGTGATGGGGACATGGGGGAGGATTCCTTTAGCTTTAGTGGGGTGTCCATCATAAGCCCGCAGAGTCGTGGAGGACGGTTGTAGAATTGGTTATCCAAGCTTCTGCAAAACCAAGGTAGACATGACGCACGTGGATTCCCCCTCATCCACTATGCATCAATGCATGACCAAGTTCTAGATGGACATTGGGATTTGGAAGGCAATAGTAGAGGGCATGCGGGACTCTCTGTTCTCTGTGTCAAATTTGACTAGCTTGGAATCGGAAGGGGTCTATTGCCCTTAGAGTGGCTAGTAGGGATTTCCGCTGCGTTGGGCACATTTTAAGTACCTCAAGAGAGGACATGGCAGTTGGCGTTTGGGCCAAATCATCCACTATGCTATAGCTAACTGCATATCTAGATATGGCATTATTGGCAATTCTGCATATGGGGGGGCATGGGAATGGGGGTAACTCAAGAGGTAGTTTGGTTGTCTTAGACGTGGATGCTGCTAAAGAGTCAGCAGGTTTAGTGGTGGTATTGTATTGATTTTGTCTAGTCTGTAAGTTGACCTCTTCAGTGGTCATGGTCATCAGGTGGTGAACACCTGTTTTGGCCATGGGCGGTGCACCCGGAGAATTGGGATTGGCTTGGGGAGGGGGAGCAATTACCACCAGTCCTTGGACAAGTAGTGGGTTTTGAAGCACCATGGGAGGAGGTCCTTGTGGTGCCTGGTTGGGTTAGGCTTGAGTGGGACCATTGGCGACCTGTTGGACCTCATTTTGAATGGCTTGCTTAGCACGAGCCATGAGGGGACACTCAAATGTGTAATGCCCATAAACATCACAGAGTGTACAAGGTTGGTTTGTGTGCAATGGAGTGTTGCAGCTTGGTGCATTCTACCTTGGGGGGTTTTGGGCTGGCCGGTTAGTCGCGGCATTATTGGGAGGGTTCGGTTGCTGACTGCCTCCCTGTGGTTGGTTATTGCCTTGGTTGTGGGGCCCATTATTTCTAGCTTTCCCTTGTTGATTATTAGGGGCAGGCTGGTTAGGATGATTTTGTTGTGTGAACACTTGTCCCAACGGAGCGGGTGGAGCGGGGGCGAGGGCTTGAACTTGTTGCACTGGTGGTGCATAGTATATTTGTGGGGGTGGTGGTGCCACGAATGTGGGAATTTTCCCCACATACTGTTGTGTTGGCCAAGCCATCACCTGAGCCTGCTGCGCTGGCACAGGTTGTGCATAAGAGGTTGTTGCTCCGGACTGAGACATCATTCTAGCATAGTCCAGAGCTTGGCTTTGGTAAGCAACATTAGCAGTGTTTCTTGGTTGCGGTGCCACTGCAGGTGGTGTCGTTTGAGACTGTGGTTGTTGGGAGACTGACCCTATGATGCCATCCACTGCGTGAGATGCCCCCGGTGCATCGCAGTAAGAGTTACTTGGACGGGGAGCATCTGGAATGATAGTATACAAGTATCCCAACTGGGCATAGATGAGGTCAAATTGTTGGGCCTTTAGTATGGCCTCTTCTTTAGATTGGGGACATTCAGATGTGACTTCCTTTGGGACAAGTGGGAGCAAAGTCTTGAGGAACCAATCCAAGAAGATCCTATCATTAAGTTGGATCTTACACAAGTTGTGGCGTCACCACCACTCATGGATATGGTTGGTGATGTGAGTGGCGGTGTTTTGGTGACAGGATAGCAGGATCTCCACCCCATCCTCATATCTGACAGGGAGTTGGAAATACTGTAGCAACATGGAGGCTAGGGAGTTGAAGTTGGGGTACTTGGCTTGTGGCAGCTCAATGTACCATTTGTCCATGACACCTGTAAGGGTGCGTTGGAATAGCCTCAGCCCGATGGAGTCTTCTACGATGCTATTGGATGAGCACCATAGATGGAATGTCATTATATGATTTTGGGGACATTCCTCGGCTTTGCCTTCAAACTTTGGGATGTCTGATAGCAGCTTCGTTGGCATGGGTGGCTAGAAAGTTTGGTGGTGAATGGGATCATTTGTTAATATAGCCAAGTCAGGCAAGTTCAGACAAGCCATGAAGGGTAGATTTGACCCCAAGTTGATGGGGCCACAATGCGGGTGGGGTTTGCAGGTGCATAATGCATCTGCATGGCTGGGGGTGCTTATGGTGGCACCATGGCGGATGGGCCATTGTCCCCAAGTGTTGTGGGTGGGATGGTGTGGGTAGCGGGGGAATTTCCCCCATGCATGGTGGTAGGGGCAATGTGGGTGGTCGGTGCACTGCCCCCCTGTTTGGCAGGGGGGACAATGTGTGTGGAGGGGCCACTGCCCCCATGTGTTATCACCAGGCCAACTTGGCTGGTCACTATTGGTGGTGGAAATTGGCTAATGATAGTCTGCATGACTATGCTTGGACCGCTTACCACATTGTGGGTGACAGGTTGTGATGTGGACATGGGTCCACTTGCTAAGGTTAGGCCGAAAAATGGATTTGGGTTTGCAGTAGCCATGGGGCTAGATGGTGCGGTATGGAGGTCTGGTTCAGACTGATATGGGTCTGAATCAGAATCATAGGCTGTATGGCCCTCTGATGGTGTGGGAGATCACTAATAATGGCTACGACGGTGCCGACTGAGTGTTCCAAATGGTGGTGGTTCACCTCTTAGACGTGAGGAAGATCGTGGAGGATCAATTGTGTTCACTTTGGTGTATGAACCTGGTGGGTATGAGATTTGGACCCCAGTTTCAATGGCTTCCTATTGGCTAAAGGTGGTCTCTCAGCCACCAAGAATGCCAGAAGACAGCGCTTGGCTTGTTCCTCACGGGTGCTTCTACTCAATCGAAAGGGGTCGTTTCCCATTTCGCTTGGCAATTCCACTCAGCGGCCAACTAATTTGGGGTTCCTGTGGTACTCCTCACAATGAGTTTCTAGGCAAAGGCCAAGTACTTCCCATAGTTGAAGTAATTAGGGACTTATGTCCTCAAAGACTGCAGAATTGATTGGACTTAGTGTAAATTTGGTAAATTTTAAGGCTTACTCAATGTCATGAACTAAGTTGGGTTAATTATTTGGTATGGTGTGTTGGCTTGCTTGTTTGTTTTGGTATTTGGTTTGCAATATGGTTTATGAATTCATGTTAGAGTTCATATCATGGTTTTTTTTGCAAACATAAATAGAAATTTGTAAGCAAATATGGGGATTAACCCTGAATTGTTGGCCTAACTGAATGTCTACCTCTCAGTGGTATTCTTCTTCAACCAAGAGAAGGTGTTGGGCTCTCAACACAATGGGACTAATCCCATTCGTAGATCCTCAGGTCACCTCCCAAGTGCTAGGTTGGTCAACAGGGAGGACTCTTAGCACCCTGAGAAGCCCTCCTTCTCTATCCCCTCTACCTTCTAGGTCATCTGGTTTTAGTTGTTTTGGAAAAATACCATGGAGTGCCTAGATCTATACGAGCTTACCCTTCGTTGTATCCCAGAATACCCCGAAGGGTGATGAATGGGTAGAGGAGGAATGGGGCAGCAAGATGGTTAATTTTAAGCCATTTTTAGTTAGACTAGTTGATTTTATTAAGCCTTAATGATTGATTTAGCATATACACATTGTTCATGGATTTATTTGCAGAAAATGAAAACTAGAATTAAAAGGGACCTGTAGTGGTGGACAGAGGCAGCTGGGTCACACTGACAGTCCTATGAAACTAAAAAGTACTGTTAATTAAACTCAAATACAACTTCTGTGTAACAGGTCGCACATTTCTGACCAAATCCCGCGAGGGGACTGCGAGATTTTTCCAGAAATGAGCAAGGGGGTTGCAAAAAATGCCAAAACAGCTACAACTTGAGCTCCTGGGATGAATTCATGCCTGTCTAAGGATTAAGTGCACCCTGGGCATGCCTTTCTGGGGCTTAAGTGCGCCCCAGTCTCACCTTTTCCCTCTATAAGAGCGACCTGCTCCGGAACAGGGTTTTTTGGTGATGTAGGGTCAGATCTGGCCGACAGTAACTAGTACTGGGGTTAGTCTGACTCCTCTTAGCCTAGCAGAGGCTTTGACACTGACTAAAATAGGAAAAAAAGCAAATTTAAACAGATCTAACCTAAGATTTCTGAAAACTAGGGTAAAATGGAAAAAACTTGAAAACTTGAAATTTTTGGCCCAAGGATCCTATGGGATCGACCCAGTGGAGTTGCCAAAGCTGTAGTGAAAATTTGTCCTCACTAAAGGGGTAATAATGGCTCCCTTGTGCCTATAGGGAACAAGGGTAGGTTCCTACTCTTTGAAAATAGGAAAAACAGAAGGGAAAATAGCATAAACAGAGCTACGAATTGAAACTAAGCTAATCTAAGCAAATGGCTACAATAGTAAACTGAATCTAATAGCTAATGACAGAAAAATAATGGAGAGGAGATGATGGAGCATTGTTGAACCCCTGTGCACACAGTATGTTAGGGTTCCGCCTCCAAAACATGCAAAATAAACCTATACTACGATGGAGACAACCTGCAAATAATGTTCATGAAAAACCTACAAATAGAGATGAGGGTTAGAAAATAAAAACAAATAAAACAAGCATAAACAGAGATTATACCCCACTTAGGTGGAAATGGGACACCATGCCCTAGCTCATGGGAGCACCTCTCTCTTGGTTGGGAAGCAATGGCTTGGAGAAATGGAAATGGAGGAGAGGGAAAGTGCGTGGTTCGAGAGCAAGAGGTCTCAAAGCATCCACAGGCAGCATAACAATAGGCAAGTGAGGAGTGTTTTGAGAGTGACCCCCCACCCTCCTTTTATAGTTTTTCTAAGGGATTTTAGGGTTTTAAGCCCTTGGTCAGGGATTTAGCCCCTTTTTTGGGCCTTTAGCCCCTTCCGCCATAACTTTATCCCCTTTTAGGGTTTCATCCCCTTTTTGTGGGATTTAGCTCCTAGGGAGCTATTTTGGGCTCTTTTTTGGGGTTTTTAGCCCTTTTCTTCATCCTTGGGCTCTTTTGGAGGTGTGGGGGTCAAATGGAAGGTATTATGGAGTGAAATGAGTGTTGTGGGATGGTGTCCTTGGGTGGTGTAGGCCATAGAGAGCTATGTAGGGGATTTTTGGGTTAACAACCATTGATCCTTTAGTGACCTTCCACCATGTTTCTCCAAACGTAAACAAACAACCACTATCTCCCAATTGCCCTGTTGAGATCAGATTTCTTTTCATAGCAAGAATGTTCCTTACATACTTTAGTAGCCATTCACTTCCATTATTTAACTTAATCCGTACCTTACCCTTTCCAACAATTTTACATGGTTCATCATCCCCCAATAGCACATGCCCAAAATCACCTTGAACATAATCATGAAAGAATTTCCTATGGGGTGTAGCATGTCATGAAACCCTTGAATCTACTACCCAGTAATCACTAGTATTATCTAATGCAAGAATCAAAGCATCTTGTAACACATCACCTGCTACATTCACTTCCTGAGTAGTCTCTTGCTATCTATCTCCTTTTTTCATTGGAGCTCTACAGTCTTTCTTCAGATCTCCTTTCTTATCACAGTTCCAGCACTCTATTTTTCCAAATATGGACTTGGATCTTCCCTTTTTAGACTTGCCGCGATTTCCTGGGCTCCTTCCCCTCTCATTTTGTCTCCCTCTGCTCTACATGGTCAACGCATTACCTGATGTCTCACCTATTCTTTTTCTTCGCATTTCCTTGCTAAGAATAACACCAACAACATCATCAAACTTAAGAGTGTTTGAACTAGGGACAGAGTTACTTACAGCCATGACCAAGATATTCCAGCTTTTTGGCAATGAGCACAAGATTAGAAGAGCCCTAACCTCATCATCAAAGTTAGCTTTTACAGAACTTAACTAACTGGTAAGTGTATTAAACTCATTTAAATGGTTAGCAACAGATCCACCTTTTGACATCTTCATATTAAATAAATGTTTCATTAAAAATACCTTGTCAAAAGCTGAGGGTTTTTCATAGAGCTTACTCAATGCGCTCATCACACCCTCTGTGTTTTTTCTTTCAAAATATTGAAGGCCACTGATGAAGCCAGGAACAACCATATTATTCCCAGTTCCTTTCTGTTTAGAACCTCCCATCCTTCATCCTTCATAGCTGTCGATTGTTTTTCTTTTCCATCCAACGGCAAGTACAGATCCTTTTGGTACATATAGTCCTCCATTTGCATCTTCCATAACTGATAGTTTTGGCCATTAAATTTCTCAACCCTAAACTTTCCTTCTTCCACCATTGCTCCCACTCGAACCAGGAACCCTTCTTTCCTGCGAATTTACCAACCAAATAAACCTTTTGGCTCTGATACCAATTGTTAGAAAATAGGACCGTAGAGAAATAACATATATACAGTTAAATCAATAAACAAGATTAAAAACACATTAAAACATTACAGAGAGACACAGATATAACGTGGTTCACCCAAACAATGGGATAATCCACAAAGAAATTGCCAGTCCTTTTATTACAATCCAGAAAGATGAAGGGATACACCCTATAGCAAAACCACTACACTTCCTCTTCACCCTCTCACAATCTCTCTTCCAATACAATACAATACCATACACAGTCGTTTTACAATGCTTTCTTTTATAGGGGAAATACAATGGGAAAATTCTAGGGTTAACCCAATACCATGGGTCCGCAATACTGTTGGCCAAGGCAGGGGAAATGAGTGTACAGTACTCCTAAGTAACAATCACAACTGAATAATATCTCTGTATCTAGAATATTAGGCTCCACAACCAATAATTTATACTCCTACAGGTCAGGTATTGTCTTCAGGAGGTGTATGTTTACGACCCTCCTCAAACAATGTTGCTAAGTATAGTGTCGTTATCGACCTATTACGGGATTTCATTTCACATGGTATTCTCTCTCTTGAGGTACATCTTGATTCATAATTAGTAGTGTCATAGCTTAATGTCTTGTATCGGGTTAGGGATCCGAAATTATTACGAATATTCTTACATGTGAGATTGTTAGAACGACAATTTGATAGCATAACATACATACATGTTTCAAGAATTTATAATCAAGTTGCTGACTCATATGCTAACTATGTGTTAGATTGGCATTTGTTTCATAGACTATAAGCACATCACAAACATACATTTTTACACACATGTAAATAAATAAAATTGATCATCATAAAATATTTTCATTAAACATCCAAAATGTGACGTCATAATACATAAGTGTCATAATACAAAAATGGGGCTTCCGAGCCACCAAAATATAATACATGGTAGTACAAAAATGAATAACTCTCAGGTCTCTAAGCCTATGGAGGAGGAGGGGGATTCTGATCATGGTAGCACACCATGGCTCTAGCTAGTCATCGAAATAACTGAACCCATGCTCGTGGTACCCCAACCACTTGATGTTGCGTGGCCTCAAGAAATTCCTCGACTTGTGCCATGGGTACTCTGTGTGTTAGTCATACAAAGTTTGTGTGGATGCTTTGGAGCATCTGCTCCACATCCACACTCATGATATCATCTCCTCTTCCCCTCCGTCTATGACGAGGGAAGCCTCCAGGCTGTCGTGTTCCAACATATGCATACATATGACAAGTTGTCACTATGTGTTGTCACACCAAAACATGTCTTTTGAGTCTAGATATCAAAAAACACAAAAAAAATGTATAATTCAAAAAACTTAAAAAGAGGGTTGGGATTCATTACCAATGTCACCATATGTTGATCTTGGTGGTAGGGGCATGTCAGGATCTCCCCGAAAATCTATCCCTACATAAGGGTAATCATCGATGGTAATAATCTGTCATCGCCACCATGGAAAGAAATCAGCTGGGTAGGGGTTGGACACCCTACCTCAGCCTAGTCTATGCATAACATCTGCCCAACGTTGTTGGGCTGGATCTCGAACCCCGTGAGGAGGAACGTCATCTCTAGGGCTTAGCCCCAAAACACGCTCAAAGAATAATGTGTTTAGTATACTGCCAAAACCAAAGTTTTGTACCCTACCCATCTTGCAGTCACTGAGCTAATGCTTCATGTTACTCAATAGTGCAGTACTCCAATCATAAACTATGGGTCTCATGCACTCCACTGCATAGAACATCAATGGTCATGAGGCCTAGTGGAGTGATGTTATCCCAGCTATCTTGTCGAGTGCCATTAGTATAGCCTTCAGGCCTAGTACCTGGATGGAGTTTGTTGGGATCTGACTCCAAACCTTTTCCATGTCCAGAAAATAGTATACTGCAATATACTCATCAATGGTGAGGCCACCTCCGGGCCCATGAGAGCGTAGGTTCACCACCTCTCCCCATTGGGACAATCCCATAATGAATTATATGTCCTCCACCTCTATAGTGAGGGACATCCCATCGATATGGAAAGACTCTGAGTCTAGATCCCAGCAGTCTACTAGCATCTGCAGCAGTCTTGGTTTGGCCCTTAGGCTGCCAAGACACCAAAACTTGTATAGCCCATATGCACGTAGAGCTTGTTGAGCCATCAAATCACCCCGAATAGCCTATTCTACATGTTCCCTCTCCCTCCATTCTAGAACCATCTTGCACATTAAAAATAATTTTTGGTCATTATTTAGCCTAAGAAACCATGTGTGCGGCTGCATACATGACTGTTTACAAAATAGTTGCGTATGTACATGGGTTTGGGTGGTTTTTCCGCATATAGCCAGCCCTATATGCGAAAAAAAACCCGATTTCCATGTGGGCCGAGAAAAATAATATAGACTGGCCTAAAAGTAAAAAATTGACCATGGAAATTAATAAAATTTACATGAAAATGGAAGAGGAGCACATGAGAAGTTACCTGGAACAAACGGTGTCGAATTTCGCCAGACGAAGCTCTCAGAATTTGAGTTTGAAGTTTTGAGCTCAAATGGGTAAAAATTTCAAATGATATGTAATTTTTTAATTCTTTACTATTTATAGAAAAATTTTGAAATTTTTGAAATTTTTTACCCCCTTTCTATAGTTTTGGACTGTTTCTAACTATTTTAGACCATTTTGGACTAATCTGATGATGTAGGAGACCGTTTTGAGCATCGTTTCAACCATTATTTTGACCCGTCCGTGGCGATTTCAGGTATTATGTATAAAATGGCATATAGGTTAGATGTCACATCCATTTACATTTTGCATGACCTTATGACTGTTTCATGACACTACATAATTTGAGGCCAAAATCCGATGGCTACCATGTATGAAATTCGACACTAACCTGTCGAGTATTCGACACATACACTTTTTTTTTTCCATCCATGGCATAACGTCAAATATCCAACTGACGAATAATAAGATTCGAAGCTCTGACAGACCATTATGTCACATGTTCATCTGTTATTCCTTTCGAAGTGCCAACCAAAATTGCATAAACAGTCGAAAATTCGATGTCCTCCAACCCCTGAAGCGTCGGTCGTCCGATGGACAAAAGTGTCTAAGAAATGGCGATGTCGTCAGTTTTTAATTCCAACCATGTCGGTACTCCGACGCACTCCGACACTAGAAGAGTCGGCCTTCCAATGCAGTTCGACACTTGAGCCGTCAGTTGTCCAATGAGAGGAAGCGTTGGAGTCATGGCACGATCATCTAATGGGTTGACCGGAGTGTCAGAAGGATGTCAAAAAAGCGATGCCTATTGATGGATTTTTTTTTAAAATACAAAGATTTCACTTATAGCCACATGGTTTCAGCCTAGAATTTGACACTGAAGGAATCCTGGTAGAAAATTAGAGGAATCTATGTCAAGTAAATATTTCATCCTTGCACATATAGTTATCATAACTACTTTACTCTTAACTTTACTTTTCACAAAATAGAAAACCCAATATCCTCAAGAGAAGCACCCTCTTTTATGGAATAAGGAAGAGAGTAATTACAAGAAAACCCTGTACTAAGTCTACAAGTGGACTACTTAACAAGACAAAGTCCAATCTAACCAATCCATGAACACTTTAAGAGAATGTTCCTTAACTAGAGACATTACATGTGCTAAGGGTAGGTGATTAGAACACAACTTCATGGTAGTGTGAACTAGATGTACAAAGGTCACGTAATCCCATGCCCGCATGTTCCAACTTACCCACTTAGAAATGGCCTATGTGACTTGGTTTTCGAGAGAGTCGGAGAAATTTTGCTTGCAATGAAATTTTCCTAGTTGAACACAAATTAGTGCTTCTCTGGGTGAGACTATTAGTTGGAAAGTGGAATGAAGTAGTCCCCATACACTGTCTGTGTCCCTGACCTCCATTTTGAGTTGACTAAAGTTATAAAGGGTGGTATTTTATAACATGATTAAGATGAAATGGGTCTAAAGAATTGTGTTTATCCTTCATATGCATTGTGCTAATTGTATAAGTATCTACATAAGTTTATCTCTATATAAGAAAGAGCTCTCATGCAAAGAGTGCTTTACATCCCCAATCTTAATAAGTGATGATGGAGGACACTGAACCTATAGAGTCTCTAAATAGAGGGGACCAAAGGAAATAGCTAAGATAAAAATATAACATAAATAAACTTGCTGACCAAGAGGCATTCAATACTTTTAGAATAGTCTAGCTTTTCTCAAGGAAGGGATATAGAATAAGATTTAATCCTACAAATACATAACCACTTCATATAGAAAAGAGACAAAGAAACAACAGAGTATGTTACCTTAAATCATTATTAATAATGTGTTGCAGCTGCAACTTTTCTCCCAAATTCTTTTAAAATTTTGGACCCTCCTTTTAATTTTTATCTTGCCTAAGATTGTTTGGATTGCTAGACTCTATTTATGTTTTCCCTCTGCTACAAACTTGGATTGTTTGAAGTTGAAGTGAGGTCAGTTGCTTTCACGCTTTTCGGAAAACTACTTCCTGTCTGTAAACGTGTTAACGGTGGAGTTTTGAAAATGATGTCTTTTTGGTTTGAATGATTTTCCTCATCCCTATCAGAAGTCTGTTTACGTTCAAGTCGGAGCTTGTTTCTCTTTGTTGTCACTGTTTCGGAGGTTAAACAAATTTACATTTTCCACCGTTGCGGAAGCTAGACGCTGAATGTTCCGACGGTTAGCTCTTTTCTTTTTCGATGCCAAGGTTTTGACTTTGTGATATTTTTCTTTTTGCTCTCAAAATGTTTTATAACTTTAATCAGAAGCCATAGTCCTTATGACGTCCGTCGTTAGGGCTCCTCAGCAAACTAACCATCCGCCATATAAATTTTCCTTTCGCCGATGTTTAATGTTGACCGCAGAACTCGCAGTCTGATGGTCTTTTTCTGTTGCGACTGTGAATAGGACTATTCTTCTGTAGTCCTTAGTTCTTCTGCTCGCTGATATGTTTTATTTGCCGTGGAGCCCATAGTCTTTCTATCTCCCACCGTTGCGGCTGCATAATGCACCATATCTCCGACGGTTAGTTGGTTTATGTGCTGACGAAATGCAATTTAGTCTTCTGAGCCTTTGATTAGCGATATGTTATTTTTCCACGGAGCCAATAGTCTGTCCATCTCCCACCATTGCGGCTCCTTGACGAACTAATCGTTCGATCCGTAGTTTTCCACCCGCCGAGGAGAGTTCGTGTTTTCGCTTGATGCTTAGTATTTTTCCGCCTTTCTTGTGTGCTTCCACTCTATTTTTCTATGGCGGTTACTATGTCATTTTTGGTGTTTTCTTTGGAGGATGTCGAATGGGTCCAGATGCGGCTTGGTTTGAGATAGGGATACTGTTTTATCAAGATTTTATTTTTAAGTGGATTTAGCAGATTCCAGGCCCAACTATCAGGATTTTCTTTGCATTATCATGCATTAACATTGTTTTGAATTCATTTTACAAAATGCATGTATTGATACAGTTCATGTTACTTTAATAAACCCTAAATGGTCTAAAATCTGTTATTTTCATGACAGGACGATTACTGCGAGTAAGATGTGTTTAAAATACAAAGTAGAAGGGAGGCAGCAAGGAAGGAAGTGGTTGAGGAATGAAGAAGCAGAACGAGATAAAAGAAGAAGAAAGTCAGGTCTAAGCTCTACTGGATCTAGCAAGAGACCAACAAATTACTCAGCAAAATAAATAGAGGCAGAGGCCCAGGCTTGGAAAAGTTCGGCAGTTACCAAGCTGGTCCTTTTTTCATAAAAATGCTCTTAATTCATAAATCTGAAATGTAACGTATTGCATAAATCATGAGCACTCACAAAGGACAAAATTGTGAGATTAAATAGTTGGAGGAGCCCAAAGGTCACCCAGTGGGGCAACCCAAAGGTTTTGTTGTTTTTGTATAAATGTAGGAAAGTTAGAGGGAATAAGGACTTTTTCCCAGTTAGATTTGTGAAGACATATTGTAAGAAGAACTATTTCCTTTTGCAATAGATAATTACAATTTTCCTGTTGGAGAAAGCTTGGAGGAATGTTCAAATGTTGTGCTATGGATTTGTTGAAGAGGAACTATTTCATTTTCAACTTTGTGTCCATTAACTGTGAGATCGTTCTAACTCTTTGAACCTATGTTCTTGTATGAATGTTCTCTGGTTTATTTTATGAAAATTTCCACTATGAGTAATGAATGTTGTTCATAAACAATTGGCTATCTAGTTGTTCAAATATCTTTAATGTTGATGCGTTTTTGAAAGAAGTATCAGCTATCTGTGATTTTTCATAATGCATGTACAAAATACATTACTCACTAATGAATGACATTTTTGCTCCCTAGGGATAGGTTAGGTAGTTAGTTTTAATTTCTTGCTGTGTTTGATTTAGATGCGAGAGAGTTTAAGATGAGAGGTAAGAACCTACGCATCACATTGTGACTGCTCCTCATATTCTCTATCAATCTGCATCTTAGATAGCCACTTGCATATCATACTTAAAGTCAAAATATAAAAATATACACGGTGGACCGGGCCACAATTGGTAAAACCCTTTGTTTTTGTTACTTGACCTACAGTAGCCAGACCGCAAACCGGACGAATTCCCTACACCAAACAGTCATGGGCTAGTTGGGAACGTTGACTGGGGAGAATCCCTTGCTGTTGTTTCCTACGAATTTCCAGGCCTCAACAGTTTTTGGCGCTAGAAGGAGGGCCTGAGCCGCCAGTGCATGGATGGCCGTGGAAACTTATTTTCCCAAGATTACCCCACCAGCAGATATTTGGAATATTTTGACTTAACCCAAGTACTCACAGGTTTTGGTTCTACCCTTTAAAGCAAGTAAGCCCAGTTTCATCTTACAGTGTTTCTTACTCAGACTCCTGTTCATTCACCTTTGCTCATGGCTAGTATAAATGTGAATCAGCCCAACCCACTATCGTCTTGGAGAGCTAGATCACCTTTGAACCTCACACCTCCATTGCATAACCTACCTCAAGATTTTGAGAAGTTGCTGCCTAAGTTTGATCCCGATGAAAATACTGTTGTAGATGACCACTTGCAAAGTTTCTATTTAGCAATAGAAGGTTTAAGGGTCGGGGAACACGAGGATGTGGTCTGTAGATTATTCTCGCATACCCTTAAAGGGGCAGCAGCATCCTGGTATTTCGGTTTACCTGCAAACTCAATCCCAGACTAGGATACTTTTGAAAGAATATTCAGAAATAAATATGCAGCCCAGAAAACTCATGCAGCACTAATGAAAGGGTTATGCACTTTGAAGAAAGAAAGAAAAGAGAAAGTGCATAGTTTCACCCAGCGGTTTGCTGCTTATCTTAGGAATTTTTATGCAACTGATAAGCCTTTTGATAAAGTTCTGATTGAGTACTATACTTCACCAAAATGAAAGCCAATCCTACATTGTCGAAAACTTATGAAAAAGCTGAAATGGTAGAAGCTGAAAATGAGAGCATAGAATATTGTTTTGAGCCTAAGGAGGAGCAGTCACGTGACCTTGAAGGAATGTTGAGAATGATGCAGAAACTATCTAATAGGGTGATAGATTTGGAAAAAGAGAAGGAGGCTCAGAAATCATATAAGCCTTACTATGAAAGGAGAGGAGACACCAATCAATTTAAACTTCCTCCACATAGTCCTGCATCAATGTACTTAACGGAGGTAGGTATGGATAACTTCTGCACCTTTCACCAGCAGCCCCATTCAGAAAAAAATTGTCCTCAATGGATAAATTCAATGACACTAGTAATGAATCAGCTGTTGGACTCTAAATTGACTGAGGACAGTGATGAAGAGGAAAAGCGTAATAAGACCATAGAAGAACAAGAAAATGATACCATGTTTTTGTGGGATTGTGTCTCGTTGTTTGATACCGAAGAGGAAAGTGATCTAAAACATGAGGATATATTGGAAACAACTGTGACAACAAGAATCCAGGACTTGGTGAATAAAGAAAATTCAATACTCCCAAAGATCAATAAATTGCAAGAGAATGTAAAGAAACCACAGAAGAACAACATAGATGATAAAATTCCTAAACCTACTATTAGCAGTCAAGATTCGAAACAAGTCAACATGCCTACTAAGCCTATTGAAGACAAAGTAGATAATGTCAAGGAAAATCTCAAAGCAACTGAAGTACTAGAGGAAGAACTTCCCACCAACAACCAACCTATAGAAGAGACTATTGAAGCAAGTGTGGGAGGTAAGACTAGGTTTAAAACCCCACCATTCCTTCTAACTTTGGAGATTTTAAACCATAATGTGCACAATTGTTTGGTAGACTGGGGATCATCAGTAAATGTTATGCCACTTGCAGTCTGTGAAAATATTAATGGACAGCCTAAACCTACTACATGGGAGGTTACGCAATTAGACAGGACCAATGTGAAAGTAGTCGAGGAAATGGAAGATGTCTTGATTCGATTATCTACAAATAAAAAGATCTGTCAGTACATTGATATTGTGGTAGCAGACATACCTGATGGTTATGGACTTATTTTGAATTGAGACTAGTCAGCAAGACTAAATGGGTATTTTTCTTTAGATTGGTCACATTTATGGTTGCCTCATAAAGGGGTCCCAAACCGGATCAAAATTTTAAGGGAACCTTACATGAAATGCACTATCACTAAGTTGGAAGAAGAAAAGGAATCAATGAATTCTGTATTGGGAAATTATCTAATTGAACTTGAACCAGGAAACTTTGCATCGAAAGAAGCCAGCAACATATCTGACACCCAGCCCCATTTCCTTCGGTTTTCATGGGCTGATGAGATTGATTGTAAAATAGTAGTTTCAGTTTCAGATATAGTGTTTTCAAGACCAGTAGATGTAGTTTTTGATAATGGTTAGGTCTTTTTATTTTGTAGTCAAGCCTAGCCCCTTAACTTATAGATTGCCATATTTACAGAGGTGGGCAGAGGACTAACCACTTAGTGGTTTAGTTCTCAAATTTTATTTTACTTGATTTTTATGTTTCTTGATTATCTTGTACATAAATAAATTGATTTGGTTGTTTTGATTTATTTTATTTTTGTTTTGCTTTAGTCTAGATTTTGATTGATTTCAATAAAAGAGGCAAACTTTTGGTTGCATGGAGTGCATCAGAATTCTGGATTAACTAAATCCTTGATTATAAGACAGTGTATTATTATGTTATTTGAAAGAATTTCTTCTAGTTTAATAGTTTTTCCTAAATGGCTATGAACACATTGAAGTCCTACTTAATCCCTGTAAAATAACTCAGGATCAAAAGGTCTGGAATACTATTTCAAGGCTCCATCCATTTCACATCTAAAAATGTCCTAGGAAGTGACCGCAAAAGACCCACGGAAAGGAACCAAGGTAAACAGTATATTATATATAAATGATCCCATGCCAAGAATTTGAAGCCAAAAGGAAAATAAGAGTCAGAAAACTCCTAAAGAAAGCAATATGTATCAAAACAAAGTACTGAACCATATGAGTACAAAATTTACAAAAGTTCTTCTCCGTCAGTGAGCTAAAAATTAAATACATCTCTAAATACATCTCTCACACAAAAGGACACTATGGATAGAGGAGCCTGAATAAAAAATTCAGAAAGAAAGGCATGCAGGAGGACTCAAAAGTCCAAAATCGCAAAAAGTGCAAAATGGCATGGGAATGAGGAACAAATGAATATTTTTGTTTACCATATGTTACAATCCCGTGGTGTCCAAGCTGGAAGCTACCCGGAGACAGAGGTAATAATGAAACTCATATTCCTAGCCTCAAAAGAGTTATCTTGACTTTAAAATATTGGTTTCCATTTTCCTAAATTGGACTATCATCAATGATTAAAAGTACATATATTTTCCATTTGGGAAATCCAGACATCTAGAAGAATTCAACATGTTGGTTTTATTGTCAAACAGTCTGTTACTTAAGGAAGAAATTGTCCAGAGATCTAGGTTCAGCAGGTAGTCGCCAATTGTTGCAGCTGCAACTTTTCTCCCAAATTCTTTTAAAATTTTGGACCCTCCTTTTAATTTTTATCTTTCCTAAGATTGTTTGGATTGCTAGACTCTATTTCTGTTTTCCCTCTGCTACAAACTTGGATTGTTTGAAGTTGAAGTGAGGTCAGTTTCTTTCATGATTTTCGGAAAACTGCTTCCTGTCTACAAACGCATTAACGGTTGATTTTTGAAAATGATGTCTTTTTGGTTTGAATGATTTCCTTCATCGCTATCAGAATTCTATTTACATTCGATTCGGAGCTTGTTTCTCTTTGCTGTCACTTTTTCAAAGGTTAAACGAATTGATTTCATCATTGCCCAGCCTAAATATTTCGAACATTTAACACTTTGTTTTTCGATAAATTTTCGCTGTCAGAAGTTTTTTTGGACAGTAAAACGGAAGTCGTAATCTTTACATTTTCTACCTTTGCGGAAGCTAGACGCTGAATGTTCCGATTGTTAGCTCTTTTATTTTTCGATGCCAAGGTTTTGACTTTGCGATATTTTTCTTTTCGCTCTCGAAACGGTTTATAACTTTAATCAGAAGCCATAGTCCTTATGTCGTCCGCTGTTGCGGTTCCTCAGTAGACTAACCATCCGCCATATAAATTTTCCTTTCATTGATGTTTTATGTTGACTGCAGAACTCACAATATGATGGTCTTCCGCTGTTGCGGCTGTGAATAGGACTATTCTTCTGTAATCCTTAGTTTTTCTACTCGTCGATATGTTTTATTTGTCGCGGAGCCCATAGTCTTTCCGTCTCCCCCCGTTTTGGCTGCATAATGCGCCATCTATCAGATGGTTAGTTGGTTTATGTGCTGACGAAATGCGGTTTAGTCTTCCGAGCCTCCGATTAGCGATATTTTATTTTGCCACGGAGCCCATATTCTGTTCATCTCCCACCGTTGCGGCTCCTTAATGAACTAATCATCCGATCCGTAGTTTTCTGCCCGCCGAGGAGAGTTTGTGTTTTCGCCTGATGCTTAGTATTTTCCTACCTTTCTTGTGTGCTTCCACTCTATTTTTCTATGGTGGTTACTGTGTCATTTTTGGTGTTTTCTTTGGAGGATGCCGAATGGGTCCAGATGCGACCTGGTTTGAGATAGGGAGCCTGTTTTATCGAGCTTTTATTTTTAAGTGGATTTAGCGGATTCCAGGCCCAACTATCAATATTTTCTTTGCATTATCATGCATTAACATTGTTTTGAATTCATTTTACAGAATGCATGTATTGATACAATTCATGTTACTTTAATAAACCGTAAATGGTCTAAAATCTATTATTTTCATGACAGAACGATTACTGTGAGTAAGATGTGTTTAAAATACAAAGTAGAAGGGAGGCAGCAAGGAAGGAAGTGGTTGAGCAACAAAGAAGCAGAAGCAGAGAAAAGAAGAAGAAAGTCAGGTCTAAGCTCTACTGGATCTAGCAAGAGACCAACAAATTACTGAGCAAAATAAATAGAGGCAGAGGCCCAGGCTTGGAAAAGTTCAGCAGTTACCAAGATGGTCCTTTTTTCATAAAAATACTCTTAATTCATAAATCTGAAATGTAACGTATTGCATAAATCATGAGCACTCACAAAGGACAAAATTGTGAGATTAAACGGTTGGGGGAGCCCAAAGGTCACCCAGTGGGGCAACCCAAAGGTTTTGCTGTTTTTGTATAAATTTAGGAAAGTTAGAGGGAATAAGGACTTTTTCCCAGTTAGATTTGTGAAGACATATTGTAAGAAGAACTATTTCCTTTTGCAATAGATAATTACAATTTGCCTGTTGGAGAAAGCTTGGTGGAATGTTCAAATTTTGTGCTATGGATTTTTTGAAGAGGAACTATTTCGTTTTCAACTTTGTGTCCATTAACTGTGAGATCATTCTAACTCTTTCAACCTATGTTCTTGTATGAATGTTCTCTGGTTTATTTTATGAAAATTTCCACTATGAGTAATGAATGTTGTTCATAAACAATTGGCTATCTGGTTGTTCAAATATCTTTAATGTTCATGCATTTTTGAAAGAAGTATCAGCTATTTGTGATTTTTCATAATGCATGTACAAAATACATTACTCATTAATGAATGACAATTTTGCTCCCTAGGGATAGGTTAGGTAGTTAGTTTTAATTTCTTGTTGTGTGTGATTTAGATGCGAGAGAGTTTAAGACGAGAGGTAAGAACCTGCGCATCACATTGTGACTACTCCTTGTATTCTCTATCAATATGCATCTTAGATAGGCACTTGCATATCATACCTAAAGTCAAAATACAAAAATATACACGGTGGACCGGGCCGCAACTGGTAAAACCCTTTGTTTTTGTTACTTGACCTACGGTAGCCGGACTACAAACTGGATGGATTCCCTACACCAAATAGTCATGGGATATTTGGGAACGTTGACTGGGGAGAATCCCTTGCTATTGTTGCCTGCGAATTTCCAAGCCTCAACATAATGTACAGTATATATTTAACTTCACTCTTGCAAATTCCAAACAACCAGTAGAATAGTACAGTAGAATAGTCTAGCAAACTTCCAGGGGATCAATACTTGTTTTCAGAATTATAGTCTTAGGGTAAACAGTAAATGGTAGATATACCTCATTTGGCACATTTTCTACTTTGAAATTTCCTTCAAATTCTGGTTTTGGAGTGTACTCCAAGTCTTCAACGCCCTACCCCTACACACTCAAGAAACAAACTAAAAGTAATTGGAAAACTAAAGAAGAGCAATGATGTTCATAACAATCAATGCAACATCAATCTGCAAACAATAAAAATCCCAAAACATAGCTGAAATAAATCCCAAAACAAAGGATAGGCTGATTAATGGGCATAAAACAATGCCACGTGTTTTTACCTCTCAATTTTTAATAAGATAGCCTTGCCCATCCACCATGTGTGAAATCATCATTATCATGTCATATTCAGCATCAGGGAACTTGAAAGGAAGCTTGGTTGTCTCTATATCAAAAGCACACACAGGAACTTCAGTTCGTTGAAGAAGATCTTATCTATTTTCCAAGGTAACCTTTGAAGAGTCCACTTTAACAGTGTACCATTGTCCACATGTTGCATCTGCAGGATTGCAAAATCCATAAACAAGTAAAGAATGAATGTTATTTTTTCGGTATATAAAAACTCTTACTGCAAAGGCTGTTGAATGTGGACTTATGATGTAGATACAAGCCATTCTTTGTTCAAAATCATCTTGAAAACATTGAATGTGGACTTATGATGTAGAAACAATCCATTATTTGTTCAAAATCATCTTGAAAACATAAAATGAAGACATGACTGTGTTGCAAAATAAATGCATCCTGCTACAATTGACCAAGTATTCAAACAATCTATCTCCGAAGCTATCATGCCCAACCATTTATATAAACATGTTATATAACATCTATCATTTACTAATTCAATTCAACTGAGTTCTTTAAAATCCTCAAGCAACATTAAATGACACTCAATTGCTTAATCTAATCAAGGAATTTAAAATATAATGATCAACATAAATTATGTAAGCAAAAAATTATAATTAGTAAGAATATATCACCTGATAAAACATGGATAACCAAAAATACTATGTATATAAGGCCATCGATCTAATCAAAAATCCATTTCTTGCCTCTTAACTATGGAAATGTTTCTCAACGCTATCTGCAACAAGTTCCAATGGAGGAGTCAAATAGCAATAGTGAAAATTACATAGTAAAAATATAGAAATAGATGTTTTTTAATGTATTCTTCCTTACCATTCATTGAGATCCTCTCTATTTTGAGAATAATTTAATATTCTCTACTAAACAGGACCAACCACGTGAAGGTGAAAGCTCTTATGGCCCCTCCCCACCCTCACATCACTCTCAACTCCCCAAACCCAATGCCTATACTTGCAAATAACAATTTATTTCACTATTTCACAATGCAAATAACAATGCATCTACAATGCAAATTATTTCACTCAATGGTTGAAAAATGCTTTCATTAAATCATTCTTTATAATGTTCATTAAACCATTCAATCATTCAACAGCTGAAAAAACCATTCATTAACTCATTCATTAAAACATTAATTTAGTAAATGGCAGAAAAAAAAATATCAGTAAACAATTTAGTAAAGCATTCATTCATAAAACAGAGGAAAAAGCATTAATTTTTTTTTATAAATAAGAAATACTAAAAATTATTTAGCCACTTCCTTTTTACTTTTCTTCTCTTTAAATATTTAGTTAGAGACACATCTTCGGGAATCTGATCATCAATATCCCTACTAGTCTGCTCAAAAGGTTGAACTTCAGGCGAGGGGCGATGAATTTTTGCAATAATGTCAAAATCTTTCATTAATATATTTATATTTTGATAAATACGAGTGATTCATTAAAAAAACATTATGAATGTGTGTTTTTACCTGCCATGTGCACATCAACATGTTCAACATTATCTCGTACTGGCCCAACCTGTTCCATGTTATGATCTATAGCTACATGCTCTGTAGTTGAATTGTGTAGAACTAGAATTAATGTTCATCATCTGTAATGGTCTATAAAAAAAAGTAGCACATTAATAAATTCATTACCAGGATGAGAAGCATGATATTCATTTGGTTGGTCATGTACTTCATCCTCGACATGAACAGGATCGTTACTTTCCTACACAAAAAGGAATAAATAATTTACGTTAGTTTATTTATAAGGAACAAATTGCATGAGCATTAATAAATTATCATTAAACTATACAGTTTTCACATACTTGGGCACTAGATGGATCAGCAAAAGATCATGCAGTATTCACAGACAAGCTTCTCCGACGTTCAACAACAGCGTCAAAGCCATGTTCGAAGCCAAGCTTCATGTAATCCGCACTGGGCAATTCTTTGAACCGGTCGGCCTTCATATTTGCATGATGTCATTAATTTTAAAGCCTTTTGCCAGAACAAAACAAAAATAATAATCTGTATGATATTTGGATTCGGATTCGGGATTTGTGATACTTACATATCAGGCCACCAAGTTGGAGTAACCACCAGGCCCAAGCTTGTGTTGGCCATTTTTTTCAATTCTTGCCTTTGTGGCCTTAGATGTGTCCGAGAGCCTAATTAAGTTTTTAAATAAATTAATCTATGTACCAAAATTGATATAAAAACTAGTAATAATAAGGCTTACCACTACATTTTGGAATGACTTGCATACCTCCCTGTTCCACCTGGTGGTATCTTTCCTGATTTTCTTAGGCCCTTCTCTTTTCCATCTTCCACCAGGGCTTTTCACTCCATAAATGGAATCATTGGAGGGCGCTCATACCTAGGGTTCTTTTCTAGGTGAACCCTATATTGGGCTCAGACAATCTTTAGATGTTTTTCAGCCTTCTGTAGTACCTTTGATGTATCAAATGTATATTTTCCGAACAGACTAACCAAGCGATTAGTCAGATCATCCTTTAAAGCTTTTAGCTACTTGTTCCACATTGTGCGGATGGTGGGCCCAAATATCTCCAAGGCCAAATCATATAGATGTTTATAAAATATATCATTTCCTGCAAAACATTATTGCCATCATTAGTGAATATTAGAGAATATTATTGGTATATTAGACACAAATTATAAAAAATGAATTGAACAATCTATAATGACCTGGAATCCTCTCTATCTTTATTGGAAGCAGTTCTTCATTCACCAAAAATTTACACTTTATTGAACTAGTGCTAGTCACACGAGAAGACCTAGGAAATTCTTCCACATCTCTATCTAGCCCTACATCCACCCCTTCTTCTACATCATCTGTTGTGGGTGGGGCACCATCGGCTTCACCCTCCATTGCCCTCAGCAGTGTCACAGATCATGTTGTCGATTGTTCAGTGGACAATATCGGAGTAGTATGTGGTGCACATGGAGTGGTTTGGTCACTGGGACCAACATTACCTTGAACACCACTGATAATCTCCATAGCATGCTGTAAATTAAACCCATTGTTTTATATGTTCAACAGAATATAAAATAAAATATTAAAAGTTTTTATAAATGAATTTACATTTTTATTCGATAACTTACGTCTAGTTGTTTACGTTGTTGTAACAACAATTGAAGCCTTTGTTCGAGCCCTTCTATTAGTGGAACTGCCAATGTCAGACGAACCAGTTCCTCATTTTTTTCCCTTGTACTTTGTAGCACCCTCAATGGGTCTATAGACTCTCTAATTTCACTATCTCTCATCAACCGAGAGATCTCATTCTGTAAAGAGTTTTGAGACATCATTTCATAAACGAAATCCCCTGTCTGCAATTGGAATATATAAAAAATTGCTTAGTCTTTGAAAATATAGTGTGCACAAATAATTATATTAGAGATTACATATAGGATTACCTGACACCTAGCTAAGGGCATGGTTTTATCAACAGATGGGGATTTACCTCGATCAGCCACCTGCAAAAAAAGTAGAGAACATTATCACAATGAACGCAATATGTATAAGCTAACAAATACAGAACAAAAACAAAAATAAACACTATGCTACATGTTTTATATGTGTATGTTTTTGAAGTATTTAGAATGTGGAATTAAATTTAGGTTAAATGGTTTCCTTGAGTCTCTAGTCTTCTGATCAACAGCTGGGGATTTTCCCTGGTCAATCTGCAAAAAAGGTAGACAACATTACCATCATGAACGCAACCATAAAAATGAAAGAATACATAACAAAATAAACATAATGCGTCACGATAGACATGTTTACGATTTTAAAGTATTTGAAATGGAGAATTACATTCGTGTTTGGCTGTTGCCTTGATACTGTAGTCGGCCAATCAATAGCTAGTTGGCTTCCCTGATCAACACTCTGCATGGAAAATCGATAATATTATATAAACAAACCTAATATACTAATGAAAATACATAACAACGTATCTAAATGTCCATCCTAAAATTTAATATTACATTGGCAATATCGATGTATACCTACTGCCTTGACACAGGTCGACAAACATCTACGGAGATGGAGGTGCCCCTGAGAGAACCCTGCATCAAAAACATACTAAAAGTTACATAAGGAAACATGAAATTAAGTAGATAATTTCAAATATATGCTAACAAAAATTCATATAGATGTTAAAATAATTAATAAAAGGACTTATAAATTGTTTGTTGTACCACAACCATACTAACATTCTTTGTATCTACACAGTTCAAATTGTAATCAATAAGCAGTTCTTCGCCAGCATCTATTGATTTAATTGCACATACAAAGACACAATTTCCTTCATGCGACTCGAATATGCAGTTGTGTTGCTTTAATGTAGACCCTGGTTGTGTACTGTTTATAAACCCCACAATATTATCGGTTGTTTTTGGCCTTCCGTCCATGTACATGGTTGCTCCTTTATTTTGAGATTTGTCTTTCAGTTGTATATAATTTGCGAACAACCCATATCTACGCATACTTCGTGTATATTGGACCAGGAGCATCCAATCACTATTGTTGTAACAGGGTCCAACATACTCCATCAATTCTGTACATCTACCGTATCCAACCTTTATGTCGTCCATGCAAAACAAGCCCAAATCCATGCAATGAGGACGGTGCAATTCTATATATCCTCTCATTCACACAAAAATAATTGTTTACTTTAGGAAGATCACTAGGCACCCATTGTTTCACTAGGTGTTGGTACCTTAAGGGCACGTCGATGTCTCCCATTGTCTCATCATCATAGGAACATGACCCCCTCCTTGGAGAAAAAAATTCATGCGTTTGTCAAATTTTCTTCTAATCTTCTGACATCTAGTTGGTATAGCCCATGTAGACCTACTATGTCTCACTTTCCTCTAGCCTTCCCAAACTCCCTTCACTGGATGAATACAGGTCTGACAAATACCTGTTAGGTTCTACTTGCACCATGGCCAAAAAAAAAATTGGCATAAGCAAAGCAAAATACCAGGAAAAAAACGTGGAAAGACTTATAAGAAAAAAAAAATTTGAAAGACTTGTAAGCCAATAACTTGTTAAAGAAAAAGCTTTTCAAGAATGATTTTGGTTAATAGGTGTGGGCATTTGATAGCCCTAAACATTCTAATGTATGCCCCTCTTTTGGTTACATACAAGTCTCCGTTCTAACTTATTGCTTACATTGCCTTTTGCTAACATGAATTGGGTAGGCTTCATAAGCTTCAAATGTATGCTTGTGGCCATTGTACTTTAGCCTTTCAACGTTGTCAAGCTTGAGACGATATGTTATGCATATGCATCACATATAACACTACAATTTATGCCAATATATGTCTATACAAAACCTGGAGGTTCTCCTTTAATGGACTATCTCCTTCAAAGAACATATCTCCTTTAAGTGGTTTTTAGTTTTCCCATGAATGATTTTGTGATGTTGTAGATTACTTTATTTTTAGAGTGGATGTTTTAACCTCTATGCTACTCTGAAGTGCATAAGCCAACACTTCATAGGCATATTTCCCAGTGGTGGTGAAGAGCGGACATTTCCAGATCTGGCTAGTTGGCACGTTAAATACATTTATATCAGTTTGTAATATTTGCTGATTTATTCCTTTTATCTTGTCTTAATGATGCTTGTTTTCCCATATTAATTTTCAATCCTAAGGCAATGCTAACTTGTTTTCCCATACTAATTTTCAACCCTAAGGAATACAATTGATCAGCTTCACAGGAATAAGTACTGGACAAACATTCAAAGGCAACACCCCTAATCTAGGAATCTTGACTACATCCACATCACTAACCTTCAACAGACTGAGAATTCAAGTCTAATACTGAAGTAGCTAATCCAAAGAAGCAATAAATAAGAGAGATCAGTAATATGAGGGGATCATCCACCTCAATCATCCAAAGGATGTCAATAGCAACATCACATAAAAGACTCAAGTGCTAAGGGCTAGAAAAGCTGGAAAGTGCCCTGACCAGTACATTCACCATCAGTGAATTTAGTAAACTGAAAATGGCCTGAGGCTAAGGTTAATGCTTCTTTGGATAAGCTATCAGCCTTATTATTGTGTTCTCTGAATATGTGAACTACTTTTAGCTGGATGAAGTAAGGTTCCATATCATGGATACGTTGACACCAACCATCAAGTGCAAGTACAGTTAGTTATGATCTTCTATTCAACCAATTAATGATGGCTGTGGAGTCACCATGAATGTGCAGAGTGGAGGACCATGGATTTAGCACAATAAAGGAGAGCCCATAAAGCAAGGATTTCAAATCTTGTGTTTGTACTCAGACCAACACCCAATTTGAAGCAAAAATAGTGGTCCTGGGTGATCAAAAGATGAACACCTATACCTCCAATTTGATTGGATGAAGCCCCATCAAAGAAGATGTAGGTACAATTATTAAAATAGTTTATTTAGTCAAACTCGGAGGTTGGCTGGAGTGGAATAATGAGTACAGGCCTCCTCCTAAGGCCAGGCTTAATGGTCATGCTGCGAACACATGTAGCAGCTCTTCATCTAGTGGAGAAACCAGAACCCTACTCTCAGTTCCAGCTGTCTAATTTTCCAGCATGTTCTGCACTATGTCCAGGAACAGTATACCAGTAATTTTTGGTGAGGAGAAGATGTTGAGCTCTTGCTGCCATGGGTCAACAAAGTTGTCTACCATGTCTAGCAAACCTACTCCCAAATTCACAAAAACCTCCAAATTGAACTGAACTGTCCAAAACGAAATGAGTCGCGACAATGTCCAAATACACTTGTCATTTTTATTATATATTATATGTATTTTATTATTATTTTATATTATATGTGTTTTATTTTTATTATGTGTTTTTTTATATTATATAAATTGCCATAATAGTATTAGGATATTTTTATTGGCTTCTTTTGATTGAAAGTTGAACTGCCTAAAAGTGCACAGATCTCATCTAGGACCCTTTAAGATTCATAATAAAAACTATTGTTATAGGATTTCATTCTCCAAATGAAACACCAAAACCATACATCATAACACTATTTGGAGTAAAACACAACTTGCTTTGTGATGTAGGAGCATAGGCTCATGGAAACGAATTCATCCATGGCTTGATCAAAGTCATATGAATTGAGAGACCTAGGGTCTCAACACTTGTAAATTATTTTATCTTGATTAAAAATTGAATAATATGTAAGAGGACACTTGTCCTTTCCACTTGTAAATGTTTGGATAAGAGTTGTTAGTTTGTTAGTGAGTCAATGATGACTCGTAGGGGTCAGTTGAGTTTATTAAGGATTCTGTTCCTTAATTATAGGATCTGTAAATAGAATTAGAATAGAACTAGAGGTTTATTTAATACAGATCCAAATCATTTAGTTAGGTCATTTTGAGGTGAGGCAGCTAGCAGAATCTTAGGTAGCTTGAGAAGGATAGAGAGGGAAGAGAGAAACTAAGGGTTTGCCTGAAATTCACTTTCTAAATAGGGTTTTTGTAAAACTAAGGTCTGCATAGAGTTATGGTAGTTGGTTCCTACATCACCTGCCAAGCATGTAATATCTCTCATGAAATGGACCAGCTCAATGAGTAACCTTCAAGCATGTAATATCTCTCATGAAATGGTGTATAAAATAGTGTAAGCATGCTTCAAATGATGCCTCAATGAGTAACATCCTATAGAGTGGATGTTTTAACCTCTGTCCACCCACGTTGAGCTAATGAAAATCCAAAAGTTCTATACTATGGCTAAAAACATAGACTCCATTTTAACGCCAACACAGACCATACGATGGCAAGCCAATGGGATGCGACACCATTGCTACAATGGCGTAGCCCATGGCATAACACCCCAAGCTCTAGAATATTTTTTGAGTTAATTTACAAACAATAAAATCAAAGTGTCATGCACACTCCCAAACCCAAACCATTATTAATGCACAGAGTAAATCCCATAGGATGAAAGCCACGAATCGAACCCAGTAAGTCAGCAATTCAAAACGCAGCATTAAATATACTACACAGTCCCAAATATTTACCCAGTATAATCTTTTATAAACGTTGAATGAAATTGTATATACCAAATCACATTGCAGTCCTTACATAAAATCCAATGCGCAATTTATTTACACAATGAATCACGAAGCCTCTTTTACAACAATCAAACTATTAAAAATGTTAAATGTCAAGGTCGTGAGCTATGGTACCATTACAAGTAATGGTGCAGCCATGGCCCAAAGATTCCAAACCTCCCAACAAGAGTCCATTAAAAACCAGAGCAAGATACATTATAAACCTCGAAGGCAGAGTCAACAAGTGCCACACAAAACCCCAACCCAGTAAAGTTTTTGAACTCAGAAATGCCCAGAACGAGAGGAGGCAAGTAAATATTGCTAGCATGCTTACCATGGCCATGAAGAAGAAATCCCAAATCGATAGTGTATCCTATGCAAACCCTGGAACGCCTTCGCGTTCACCTGCAGACAAACCAACGATGGCATGAAAAGCATGACCATGCCATGGAGAATACAACGAAGCAATGCATTTTTACACAGAGTCAATCTAGCTTACCTGTGAATCGATGGGGTCATCTCCCTTCTCCAAATGCGCAGAGGCCACACTAAACCAAAATGCCAAAAACCATATTGCACAAGTAGCTGGTGACCATTAACGCATGCACAAACCCTCACCATAGTTTATGGAATCAACATTATACCATATACCAACCAAGTCATATGTTAAACCCTCTATCCTATAATTTTACCACCCTTTAAATATCAACGTAGACTTAGTACTTAGGACATGGTATTTATACCATAGTCTCCCAACCTTATGGTATTAGCAGTCCTTAACACTATTATATAGTATTTACAATGTTTATCAAGCCTGTGCAAAACTAGAGAAATTACGTAATTACATCTATAGATGCGCTACAAAATGAATGATCACTATAATAGCGACTCACAGATATGAGAGGGGGTGAGGCGTGAAATCCCTATTCTAAGTTCATGACCCAAACAACGATTTTATCATTTGTAAGGTAAGAAGGTTTGTAAATTGAATCCCTGAATAACCCACTAAATGAGGAAGGGTCTGTCTGCATTCAAGCTTGTCCCACAAAGGAGCAAACATCACAACGCACACAAAAAACCCTTGTCACCCAAAAATTCTTGTCACAAAAAACATTATATATTATATGTTTTTTATTTTTGTTATATATTATTTTATATTATATGTATTTTATTTTTATTATATGTTATTTTATATTATATAAATTTCCATAATAGTATTAGGATATTTTTATTATATCCTAACTTGAATAAAGAACCTTCACATTAATGAGGGAAGAACCATCTTGTGAGCATGGTGGTGATGATGACGATGATGAGGTTGATGATGATGATTATGATTATGATGTTCATGTCGATGATGACGATGTTGTTGATGATGATGTTGATGATGTTGTTGATGATGATTATGATGTTGAAGACGACAATGACAATCATGATGATGATGATCCTGATGACGATGATAATGATTATGATGACAACGATGATGATGATCTTGATGATAATCATCATCATCATGAGGATGACGATGAAAATGATGATGATGATGATGATGATGATGATGATGACGACGACGACGACGATGATGATGATGATGATGATGATGATGATGATGATGAATATTATGATGTTTATGTCGACGATGACAATGATGATGATGACAATGATGATGTTGATCATGACAACGATGATGATGATGACGATGATGATGATGACGATGATGATGAATATGATGATGGTGGTGATGATGAAGACGATGAAAATGATGATGATGATGAAAATGATGATGTCGACGATGACAATGATGATGATGAAGACGATGACAATGATTATGATGATGATGAAGACAATGAGAATGATGATGATGACAATAATGATGTCAACGATGACAATGATGATGACGATGATGATGATGATGATGACGATGATTATAATGATGATGAAGATGATGATTATGATTATGATCATGATCATGATTATGATGATGATGATGATGATTATCATCATCATGAGGATGACGATGATGATGATGTTGATGATGAGTATCATCATCATGAGGAAGACAATGATGATGAAGATGATGCACCATTTGTATCATCATCTGTGTCAACATTGTAAGGATTGGCCATATCATCATCATCATCATCATCATTTATGCTCATCGTGTCATCGTCAGAATAATCTTCAATGGCATTATCTGCTACATCATCTGATTCAACTATTCCTTAGACATCTTCTGTTAGATCATCATCATCAGCTAACTCAAGTTGATCATGCTCTTCATCATCATATTCTTCTTCCAAAGAACCCTCTTCATTACCATCATCTAGGTTATACTTTACCGGCCTTCCCCTTGGATCGTGTCTCACAACAAACGACCAGCCTGCTTTACCTGGAACCTCTGAGTAAAATACTTGTTCACATTGGCTTGAAAGAACATAGGGCTATGTTATTGGCTCAAACAACCTCGTGTTTACCATGGTAAATCCATTATCATGTTCAATATAAGTTCTATCGGGATCACGTTCATTCAATCGTAACCTGTACCATTTGACAACGAATAGAACTACCTTAAAGGATTTAAAGTCACACTGTATAATATCTTCCAAATACCCATAGTATTGATTTTCTGAGACTTCTAGATGTCTGTCAGTTCTAGATGAAACATTGCTAACCTCAAAGACAGCCGAAACCCTAGAATCTAATGTTTTCTTTGTTTCATCCAGTTTTTTGATCCGATATCTACCTCCATTGCAGACCATAGCCTTATGGTGTTTTACCTGCAATAAGCAATACACAAAAAAATTACACAACCAATCAGTCCTTATGCAACAATACATGGGAAAAAAGAACATTTACGTCAATAAGTATCAAACAAAATAAAAGATTTAGAGGGATATTTGATTAATTATATACTTGCCATTTTATCTTTTACACCATATGCCAAATCGATTTCCCTTTCTGTTAGATTCTTATCTCCATTTCGTTGTGCTTCTTTTACCAATGAAGCCACACCTTCCCATGATATTCCATGACTTGATTGTGTGCATCGTTCAATCCATACCTTCATCCAGTCAAGATTGTTTGTGATGTATAAATGAATTGCATCCCATTCTCGACCAACTGTTTAATGACAATAACCATTAAAATCAAAGAAAGGTGTAAATCTCCTGAACAAAGACGTATATGCTCTTAATTAAATCAATTATGACTATAAAATACAATTAGAATATGAAGGATATTATAAAAATCCAGTAGCTAATAATTACCTTTCAGCTTCCTCAATATACCTTTCTCCTTCAGTTGCTCTCCTTCAAATTTGTTATTGGAGTCTAGATCACAAATGCAACGTAAATTGAGCTTTAGCGCTAAAATAGGAAGATATTCACTAACATACAACATGTTTTGGTATACCATATATCCTTCCATCATAGAACCCTCCGGATGTGCTAGTTGTCTCACCAAACCCTTCATAAATTTCAAGTGCCTTTCAACCATCCACATGGACCTTGAGTGCACAGGTCCATGAGTATGAGGTAGTGTTCCTGTGCATCGAAAAATGCCGATGGTAGGTGCTTCTGCATTTCACACATGAGACAAGGAATTTCTCTCCTCCAATAATTTATATCTTCTTTATGGATCTCTTTAGATGTCAACCATCTACAAGTGATGCAAACCAATAACGATATTTAACAAAAATAAACATTAAATTACAATATATGCTGAAATAGTGCACAAATATATATATATATATATATATATATTATGTGGAGAATTAAAGAAACACTAAGCACATGCAAGTAATCGCTAGTTACCTCATGTATTTACCAAGATTATATATAACTTGTTTGACATTGTTGTCGAAGTTGTCCAGGAGAGAGAGAGAGGTAGAACATACTGTATCAATATACAAACCACGCCATTTATTAAAAAAAGAGTATACAAACAAGAAAAAATTATATGGACATAACAATAATAATTACCTTGATGAAGACATGCCAATCATGTGTTTTGATCCCCGCAAAGTCACCTTTTTTAGTTATGATATTCTTCAAGTTTGCACAAAAACCGGTGGGAAATTTAATTTTCCACATTACTTCTTTGACAACATTGCTTTGTTGCTCCATAAACATCCATGGAATTGAGTTTATATTAACGTGTTCTTCGTTGGTATGAAATTGGATGACATCTTTCATTGCATGGTTGCTTCTTGAATGTCTTTGCACACTTTCACAACTTTATCTTTCTCCCTCCTTAGCTCTAGTAGTCGCCATAAGTTTTTAGTAACATTCTTTCCAATATGCATTGTATCAAACAAATGAGAAATTTGTAGGTGCTCATAGTAGGGCAACCTGCTGAATTGAATAGGATAACTTTTCATTCCTCGTGGAAGACCATTAATGCCTTCATGATCATGATGGACATCATGAATATTAGTTTATTATTAATAAATTACATCATAAATCAAATATGGCCACTACAACAAACAACTCACAATAGAAATTAAAATACATAAAAATTC
This sequence comes from Pseudotsuga menziesii, assembly GCA_001517045.1. Classification (NCBI taxonomy): domain Eukaryota; kingdom Viridiplantae; phylum Streptophyta; class Pinopsida; order Pinales; family Pinaceae; genus Pseudotsuga; species Pseudotsuga menziesii. The sequence goes on along the minus strand of LPNX010476447.1, from coordinate 206,980 downwards.
ATATACGATGATCCATACTTACCATGATGACGATTTCTATTGTATTGCATCTTCCAAAGGTGAGGTGTCATTCTCCGTGGTTTTAATGCAGTCTCCTGCTTCCCATTTAAAATATTTCTTTTAGTTGTTCTATACCTATGATTCTTAGAGAGAAAATGCCTATACTCATCAAACACCTCCTTTCTTAAGCTTTTTGAACGTCGAGATTTTATCTTAGGACCACAAACTGGACATCCAAATTTACCCTTTGTTTGAAGACCTACAGAATTTACATATGGAATATCTATGTCAAATATAATCATTTATAAAATATTCTAACTACTCCATATCATTAAATGCAATTAAAGTGGAACTTAAAATTACAAACCACAAAATGAAGTTAACCCAGCAGCATCGTGTATTGTCCATACAACCATTGCATGGAATTGAAATTGCCTTTGTCTTATTGGTCTAGATACATCATACATAGTTATGCCATTCCATAACTTTAGTAGCTCATCTATAAGAGGTTCGATGTATACATTCATATCTTTGATTTGGAACTTCCCTGATTCATAATTTGAAGAACATATAAAATATATCATTATGAGAATCATTAAGATATATAAACCATACAGAAGAGTAAAATAATAGATATATATATATGAAATTAAGATACATATTACGACAAATGAGATGCCACAACTACATTATAAATAAAACAGTTTTCGTCAATAAAACCTGGAATAATCATCGACAACATTATGTGCTCCCTCTTTATTGACAACCATGGAGGAATGTTATTGTTGATAACAAAAATAGGCCACACCGTGTAAATGGATTTCATCTATGCAAATGGATTAACACCATCTGCTACCAAAGAAATCCTAAGATTACGTGGTTCTTCTTTAAAGTGAGGCCAATTTTCCTCCATATCTCTAAAAGCAATACCATCTGTAGGAATTCGGATAACATCATCTTGACTTCTGTTCCTGGCATGGTAATCCATAAATTGCGCTATGTTTTTGCACCTAAACAGTCATTGCAAACATGGAATGATGGGAATATAACAAAGAACCTTTTGAGGCACCTTTTTTGTTACTTTATCTATACGATATCTACTTACATGACATTCCAAAC
>LPNX010476447.1:109508-205517 GCA_001517045.1 Pseudotsuga menziesii | reverse complement strand
ATTTGTTTTGGAGCCTTCATAAAGGGGTTCATATGCCTTATAGAGAAGAGGTATATCATGAACATCATCAAAGTCATCATCATTTTCATTATCAACATCATCGTCATCCATTCTAACGTTATATGAATCATGGATCAATGTATTTGTACCATCATCTTCAATTACACCATCGGCATGATCATCTTGTTCAATATGATCATTCACTTGTTCTCCATTAAACATACACGCTCCATGATCCTGATCCTGAACTTGTTCTGAAAGCACTTCCTCTGGACGACATGTTATAGGGTGTCTTTCCTTTAATATAAATACATGGAAACATCAATAGATATATATTAATATATGAAAAATAATAATACATACAATTACAAAAAAAATGAATATAATAATGTTTATAATGCTAAACCTACAAATGGACGATATTCATTCTCCCCCTCAGGATGTCCATGTTCCCTGCAATTTTTTGTGGCTGTTGAGATCAATATTATTCTCCTCTTAAATCCCATGCATTGAGTACATAGAAAATAACATTTTCCATCACCCCTTTGTTTCGCTGCATCCCATAGTCTAGCAAGCAATTGTCAGTTGTCTTCGTTTGGATCCGGAATATTTAATCTTTTTGACATTTTGTCATAAACTTCATTAATGAATATAACCGGTTGTATTAAAAAATCAAGTTCCACGCATCAACCATGCATCAAGGTTTTGTCAAATGGAGAGAAATCAAAGAATAAAAAATTCCTGGCAAACTGTCTATCGATGAAAAAAAAATTCCCACAACCGCTCGTTGAAGAATAAAACTATTCCTGAAAACGTCCGTCGAGGGACAAATAATTTTCGTAATCGTCCGTCTCTTCTACAACAAACATGTCGAAATGTTTAAAACAATTTATATTTATAATGGACATGCATTGGATATTCAACGCCTTGAACATAGGTACCATTAAAAGTATGGGACCATAAAATTTAAAATCATGTAAGCCTTAATTTTTTTTGGGTTCATGGACGTCAAAGATCCGACATTTAGGTGTCGAATAACCGCCACTATGGGAGTCAGACATTCGACACCTATCTGACATGGATGTGTCAGGTAACTGCCACTACAAGTGTTGGAATTCCAACTCCAGTGTGTTAGATAAGCGAAGTCGCTAGAAATATTTTGTTGTTGACATTCTGTAGATTGATTCCTGTCCGACACATCCATGCGAAATGTCGGATGACGTTGAATTCTATCATCGGATTTTGGGTTCAAATTCTATAGTGTGATAACCTTAGGTACAAACCCATTCTATCTTGTCACAGAACCTTCTTGCTGTTTTAGAAGTGACATGATGTGAATGGTAGAGCTTGACCATACATGGGTGCCCTAGTTATCTCCTTTATTGCATTTGTTGCCCATGCCAACATTTTTCTCTTTAGGGTGTGGGAGTCCTTTGTATAATATCGCCATGTATTTCCACAAGAGCCTCATACTCCTCTTGATTTGTTTACTGGCCTTTGTCCCCAGGACTCCCTTATGTCAAGTTGTAATTGCATTATCATGAGTTTTTTCTGCCTCATTGAGCCTTATGCTGGCTTCCCTGACTTTGATTATCAGCCATATAGCCCAATATTGTCTCATTTATAGCCATGCAGAGCCATTTTATATATCTTTTGCATCTTAATTCCCCATTTTTATCGGGAGGGGACTTTCCCCTGAGTGTTGTTATCCTACACATGTGTCCTTGCATTGAGCATAGGTATGTTCCACTGCTTCTAACTAGTTGTTTTCCCATTGACACTAGTCTCCTCCTAGTCTGTAACTATAAAGCACTTTTATTCTTTTTTAAGCTTTTCAAAATATTTGAAAAATTCCAAAAAAAATAAAAAAACCAAAAATCCATACAAGAAAATATGTTATCTTTGGCAGTAGTCGAGTCGTGTCACCTTCGAACAGGGCACTGTATATCACATCCCTTGGTTGGGTTAATAGTTTGAATTTAGGAGCTGTACTTGTTTTTTTGAGTTTATCTCCACTGACTGGTTAAGCTTCCAATCCCTATGGAGCCTCTGTCGACGCCTCTTATGTCGCAAAGATGTCCCATTTTTTTATATCGATTCTATGATGCCTACATTCAGTCACCATTCACCTTTATGCTCTTGTTCGAAGGAAGTTGAAACATGAGCCGATCATTCTTCAGTTCTCTTGACTTTGCATGTTGGCCATTCCCGGTACTGATACTTGTTCATGCACTTTATGATCGAGTCCTTCCACATTATACAGCTTTTTTGAGTACCTCGTGTTGGATTATAGGTGATACCTTAATGCCCTCCTGGTGGATTTCATCCCATCAACTTTAGATCATTTATTCTAGGATAGGAATCTAGAGTAATTTTTGAGTGCCTTGAGACTTGCAGTCATCAGTGGTAGGTTCTCTTGCCATCGACAATTTTTGGGAATACATCAATGTCTCCTAATCGATGGATCCTTTCAAGTGTTTAACCTCAACACATCTATTCACACTTGTTAGTTTGCACTCTAGTACCTTGATTCCCATATTCATTATCGGTGGGTGATCTCGCATCTGTTAACGGTATACATCAATGACAAGTAATCAGACGATGGACTACTATGTTCGACCTCGACACCTCTATTCACATAGTAGGACATGTACTCATAGAAGATTGTGTATAAGACCTTCCAGATTGGTGGCATTTCATATATGCTATCTCCTTGATTGTGTCAGTGTTCATGATATTTCAGTTCTCGTGACTTGATTCCAGCCTATGTCAGATGTTTCCAGCCATTATGGAGATCTTGATCCATTATATATCTTTAGCCTTCATGGAGATCATGATCCTCTGTATATCTTCATCATGGAGATTCTGATCTATCTATATTGTACATGGCGATGACCACACATGTCATATTTTGTATCATGTCTATTCATGCCCATTGTACTCTTATGTATATGAGACTGCTATATCTACTTGCAGTTATGTGGAGAGTTTCATTATTGTATTGTACTATTGGATGGCTGGTTCTTCCACCTATTTCTTCATCACTCCAATTCTGGGATGGACTTATAATGTATTTCAGCCATCATATGACCCCTCTAACCTCACACATTAGGGGGCATCTGTTACAGCTAATTTTACCACACAAGGTAGATCACACCTTTATGTCCTTCCATGTCCCTCTGCAAACTCTTTAGACCCCATGGACCATTTTTGTACATTTTATTTTTCCAAGATCATCCCTAAAAACATGTCTTATTTTCTATACGTGACTTTTAAACCTGTTCTCGTGTATATACGCAGATTTGACCTTTAAACCCACGTACATCGGGATGTGTGCAAAAGGTTGAATAGTTTTGGAGTTTTCCTTGATGTGGATCTCTTGGCCTTCCATATGCCTTGAGATTGCTCGGATTCAACCTTCCATTACCCCATTGAAGCACTATATAAGGAACCCTTTTGATACATTGAAGGAAGAGGAATTGAAGAGCAAGAAAACTATAGTCCATTATTCCTGGAGCTTATACTTGAGTCTACATCCCTTTGTCCCTTGGAGCACTTTGTGTTCTTCCCAAGCTTTCCTTTTCTTGTGAGCTTGCTATTGAGATATAGAGGATTGAAGTGGTGGAGGCCCATGTGGAGGACTCAATTTCTCTGATTCGCAAACATGTCGACAAAGGTTGTCACTATTGTAATCTATGTTTTATATTAATAGAAATATATTTTCATGTCCAATAATGTGTATTTAAATGAGTCTTGAATCCATGGATGCTTTTAAATGCTTATATTTTATTGATTATATATGCTAGAGTAGTTCTAACACAATTATATATAGCATGCTTGTCTTGTTTGTTGAATGTTGAGAGAGCAAATTACTTATACAAGTGAGAGTGGAAAATATCAATGGGGATCTACATCAACCGTCCGGAATAAGGTATGTAACGAGATCCTTTAGTGTTAGATGTTTGGTTTCTCTTGCATATTGGAAAGGATTGATTTCTACGGTTACTCTGTCTGTTTTGGTACCCCAAGCCATAGGAAGTTTTCTCCGTAACAAAGACCAAATATCACTCACTTTGGAGAGCGAGTATGAGTCATCTGGTATAAAAATAACATATTTTCAGCCAAGGAGGGCACACAAATAACATCTTTGAACTTTCCATGTTCAATCTTGATAGAACCCTTCCCTTTGGCTTGAATTTGTCTATTATTACCCATCTGAATACTAGGACCATTAAAATACTGTAAAGAAGAGAATGATTATCTAGATGCAACCATATGATTGGAAGCTCCAGAATCAATGAGGAAGGTATGTGTTGTTGAAAACCTAGCCTTCATTGCATGGCATGTCTCTCCATGTTCTTTAGTTTCTTCTCTATGGTCAGCCTTCCTTGCACTAGCAGGTACAATAATGTTATGTTTCTTCAAAAGAAGAGCCACTTCATCAATTGTTCTTCTCATATAGGATATTTTTGGATGAAATCCCCTTCCACAGTAAGAACAAAGGGTCTTTCCTTTTCCATTATTCTTGCTTTTCTTCAAACCTGAAGGATCATTTGACTACTCTTTCTCAACAAGAGACTCATATTTTTGCTTCCCTTTACCATTTGCAACCTTAGGTCCTCCTACAACCACTGCTTGATCTCTGGAAGATCGACTGATCCCCATTTGGATCAACTTGTCATGCTCATGGGTGAGAGATTCAATGAAGGCATTAAGAGTGGGAATCCTCCAATTTGGAGTCATGAGATTCCCTTAATGAAAGGTTGATACAAATACTGAGTAGTCTGCACCAAGTTTTGAGAGGATGGAAAGAATGAGTTGATCATCCTCCTTCTCAACCTTGCACAGCTTCAACTGGAACACCAGATGCTTGAATTTGGTGAAGAAATCATTCATTGTTTTGAAGTTGAATGGATGAAGAGAAATCAGCTCATTCTCTAGCTGATAGATCCTCAAGTCATCCTGCTTATCAAATAAGGAATAAATCTTATCCCAAACCTCCTTGGGAATCTTCAATCCATTGATGTGGAATAGAATATCTCTATATATTGAGAAGCACAAGCATCCATATGCTTCATCAAGCCTATTCCAGTATTTTTCTTTGTCAACATAATGAACCGGCTCTACCTCTGTCTTTATTATGAGTCTAAAGAGTATTTTGGAGAAAAGTTGCATCTCCATGTCCTCCTTCCACAGGTGGTAGTTGAAAGGAGTGAGAATCTCCATTGGAGGGGCCATTTCGAATGTAGTGAAGGAGACTGAGTTGCTATAGTGAATGCAGTGAAGGAGACTGATAAACTTGTAAATCACACAATCAAATAGACAAAGTAAGGTCGACAAACCACACTTTTGGAAATTCCTTCACACCCAACATAGTTGATCAAGCAAGCTTGATCAACAATTCCTTTACTTGGGATATCAAGTGGTAAATTGTCTGCTTCTGGTGGAGTACTGGAAGGAGCAATTTTGCTCAAATTTTTCTTTTTGATCCGAATATGAATCTGTAGTAGGAGAAGTGCCTTTTCCTACCGAGGCTTTGATACCATATTAAATTGAGCACATAGATATGTGGACCAACATACAACTCACAAGATATATCATACATTTTTTCTCAGAAATTGAAGAATGAAACAATGCAAAAATGGCTTGCAACTGTGAATGCTTTGATTAATCAAAAGTAATTAGATAATTAATTACAATGAAGTACAATGGATAAATATCCTCATGCAATTCAAATCCATGTGAGGAAATTCAAATTGGTTTAACTCTACTTAACTGTATAGTTAACTGACCTTGTCTAAATCATTATCATAGTTTAAAATCCCAACTCAAGTGTCTAATTCAGTGTTAATTATCAGTTAAATAGTCTAACTAACTGAGGTAGGTGAGTGAATGTGCATCGCCTACTTGCAGCCATGCAAAGCTAGCATTAACTGAGTAGAACTGAATGTATCTGACTCCTAACTGATCTTGACTAATTGTGGAAATTGAACCCAGTGATAGAACAATTACACTCACAACAATTATCAATTGTACATGCAAAATCACTCACAAAAGAGACTGAATATGGAGCTGAACACTAAACTGTATTGAATAAGTGTACAATATCCAACCCTATTAATTCATAGGCTACCACAATAAATAGTTACATAAAGGATTCGAATGCATGAGGAGGCAATTCGAATCTAGTCAAAAGAAGGCTTACTAAATCTAAGCAAATCCCCCATAGGTGCATAAAGCAGTTTCCAAAACTATCAAGGAGCTCACGAATTGGAAAAAGAACTTAGGAAATCTAAAAGGTAATGGAAGGACAACTCATACATGCTTTCCATAGGAGAAAAGAGTGGAGGATGTGGAGGACAAAAAACTAGTTAACCTCACCTAGTCAAACTTTCCCAATTGCCTTAAAACACTGAAAAAGCAGGAAATAAAGTAGAAAAAGTAGAAGGGCGCTTAGGAGGCCAGGAATAAAGAAGATTTGATTCCAGCAGGTTTCCCAAGTGCTCCATGAGTCAAAATTAGCAAGTTTGACCAATATAGATGTGTAGATGATAACTTGCATAAGGTGGAACATGGAAACTAGGCAAATAAGAAAAAAAATGGATTAATTAATGTCTAAGGTAGCTAACTATGGGTTGATTATTCTAACACTAATCACCAACTAAACTCAACTAATGGAGGTTGGTGTCATCACTCCCAGTGTCTCCTATTTTTTAGGGATTGATCTAGGAGGCTCCTAAAGTGATGCATGTAAGTGCAATTAGTGGCGGTTGGCCTCAATTAGTGTTCCCCACACTTTATTAACTGGTACATGTGCCCCAATTAGTCCAAGTGGACCCAATGGTGATAGTGACTAAATATAGACTGAAAGGACTTATAATTTAGACATAATTGACCAAATTGGACAAGGGAGGATTATAATCATAACATTTAGGCCATTAAAGAATGCAGTATTTTCAATTCTGAGCAGGATTTTGCACTGGAAAAGGCTCCAAATATCATTATCAATTATGGGTGAACCTATGGATTAGATCAAGATCCATGCATCTTTGAATTTCTTTCATCCTCAATAGACACTAGAAAAAGGTTTAGCTTTGTTACATATCCTATGCTAATATCAACATAAAGAAGTTTAGTCCACATGGTTTGCTAGAGTGGGATGAAATGATTTAGTGTAAAATGCTTTCTATCGAGACCAATCAGTCCTAAAATCTCCAAAAAATATTTGACCCTATTCTACAACGAGGGGAAATTTTTTCAAAAGGGGAAAGACAGCTTTGGAAAGTGGTTAGATTCTGGTTCTAGAGGTTACTCCAAACCCAGCATCTGAGTGGAAGAAACATCACTCCGTATTAATCTTCAGACCAAAATTGATCACTGGTTACAAAAAAATAGAAAAATATCCATCTCCAAAGTGCCTTGTCAATCAAGTTATTACGTTCCACGATTCGTTCTAAATCTCTATTAGTGCCAAAAGGGGTAGCATGCTATAAATGCACTTTTAAGGACATGTTTCAAACTCCTTGAGCAGTCATCAAGAAATATGTATGAGGGTTTTCTTCTCAGTGTAATTTTTCTGGGAGGTGTTCACTAGTAACTTAAATTCTGGAGAAGTTGAGGTAATCTCATTCAATTGATTTTTATAGAATTATAGAATGATATTGTTGGAAGAAAAGGGAGCAGTAAACAACCTATTTTCCTATAGAATCTAACTCTAAGCATCCTATGCATATTCTTAAAATAATAGTAAACCCCATTCTGGGCTGATCTATGCATTAAGGCAACGGTGAAACAACAATAGAGTGAAATTTGGACATGTTTTGAAGTGAATAGTAAATCCCCAATCCAGGGCATTTCTGAGCACTGAAACACCAGTGAAAGGGAAGAATTATGATGTCTTTTCCACCTTACTTTCACCCAGAATTTAGCTAACCAAAAAACTAGCTAACCTATATATACCCATATTCCTAGCTATTGCTTGTGCAAGTGATAGCTTAACCTAGAACAAGTATTGGGACCTCACCTTAACTTCATAGTATATGGATTGCCCAAATTATTTCTTTCCTAGGATGAAGGATTAGACCATTGATCAAGTCTACAATCTCCATACGTGCCAACACATCGTCAACTTCTTGGTGTTTCAATGTCATCACCTCCCTTAATGGGAATGTGCCATGAACCTCTCTCAGACTCCTGCATTACAATTTATAATGGCACATTAGGATCATCTTTGTAGCTAACATAAATTAATTTTTTTATAGTAAATATGGGAATTATTTGCAGAATTGGTGTTACACCCTTTTGAAGTGCAAATATCAGGACAAGATTAGACACTTGAATAACAATCGAATATGGAGGTGGCATGTGAAGCTATGGACCAATTTTATTGAAGGTGAAGTGGGCATGCCCTTCAAAACAAATGCATAAACACCAATATGGAAATGCATATTTATCATTTTTTTTAATACTTGGAGGTTCATTGATATGTTTTAAAACTCTATTCAACCAAGTTTCAACTAGTACTTGGACTCAGACTCATCTCTGACTCGGACCAGTTTGAAGTTTATGACTGGTTTTACTAAAAAATACATAAAATATAAAACAAATTAATAAAATATATATTAAATATTCCAAAAAATTAGAGACAAAATAAGCAAAATATTCTCATGTATAGATGATCCTTCTGTGCATATCAGGAAAAGAGAAAGCCATGGGTGACTAACATAAAAGATTCCTCAGTCACACAACTCCATCATCAAGGTCTTCTGGTTGTAAAGATGATCATGCGAGGAGTTTTGTACCCTCTCCATTCAATACTTAAAAGGGGTTTTAACTTATGAAAAAATCAATTTTATGTCACAAAAACTTTACCAATGCGATGAATTCCTTATAGTTGAAAAATAGTAACAAAAGAACATTTGAAAAAGGAAGTTTACCCATGGTAAGTAGGGTGCAATAAATGTGAAAAGACCAAGGAAACTCATATGGAAAAAAGTATTGCGTTTTCTCCACACATAAACCTGCAATTCAAAATAAAGTTATGTAACATACTTGAACTACATACAACAGAAAAATACATCTATTACAAACACCTGAATTAAAGGGGAAGAAAACAAATTTGTCAGTTGTGGCTTGATATGTTAAAATAAGAAAGTCCAGACATAAATTCCAGGTTTGCTCACCAAAATTCATCTGCATTCATGTAAAGGATAACTAAATACTACTATGGATGACTAAATACTACTAGTCCCATCCTCCATCCTCCATCCTCAAGGAACTGGTCCTTTGGCAATTATTTCAAATGTGAAGCCATTGGGTGGGCCTATTAATTGTTGACAGAGGTTTACAGGCTACCCATAGACCACTTATATGAAACTTATTTTGGTGGTGATGAAAATTCGAGACTTCATGCTGATATTGAAGCTAGAGACACTTGGCTCAATTACCTACCTCCTGGGCATGTGCTTCCATTTGGTTCCATGGATAAATTTTGGGAAATGGATGATACTGGACCTTGTGGTCCATGTTCTGAAATTCACTTTGATAGACTTGGAAACCGTGATGCATCTTCTTTAGTCAATAATTATGATCCTACTTGCATCAAAATCTGGAACATCGTCTTTATTTGGTTCAACATGGAAAGTGACCTCTGAATAATTTACTAGCAAAGCATGTTGATATAGCAATGGGATTTGAACAATTGACCTCAATTCTCCAAAATAAGATGGGAAATTATGACACAAATATTTTCATGCCTATATTTGATGCATTGGAATAAGAAACAAGAGCCCGACCTTACTATGGTAAAGTTGGGGTAGATGATGGAGATAAAATTGATATGGCTTATAGGGTAGTGGAATACCATATAAGAACATTATCATTTTCTATTGCAGATGGTCCTCACCTAGGAAATGAGGGCCGTGAATATGTACTTCATCACATTTTGCATCTAGCAGTGCGGTATGGGCAGGAAGTTCTAAAAGCTCAAGGTTTCTTCAGTGGGTTGGTGAGGACCATTGTTGAAGTTATGGGGAATACTTTTCCAGAACTGAAGCAACATGAAGAGAATATCAGGAAATTATTGTAGAATAGGAATTGAGCTTTGGAAAAAATTTAATCAAGGGCATTTAAAAATTCAAGAAGGATGCTCAAGATGTCAAGGATAGTAAGCTCAATGGTCATGATGATTTGATTTTGTGGGTCACATATAGTTTTCTGATTGATTTTACTCATATTATGGAAGAAGTAAGAGGTATGGAGTTAGACATAGATGGGTTCAATAGTGCCATGGATAAAGTGATGAAAAAAGAAAGAAATTCCAGGGAACTGGAACTTTGGCATTTTTATCTCTGTAAATAATCCTCCATCCTCAAGGAACAAAGTCCATCTTGACAATTTTATCTTTGTAGAAACATATTGTAGACAGGATTTGAAAATTGATTAATCATGACTGATGGCACCTCCCAAGTTACTTATCATAGATGAGGAAAAGGATCCGACCTCAATTTGAAGTTGTCAGTACATCAAAAATATTACAAGCAATGATTATGTCTGCAATAGTTAGAATTGCAGGAGCTAACTGTGAAAAATAATCTGGACCAATGGAGTTCTATGTATCAACCTTAAGCAGGGGATTACCAATAAAGCATCATATCAAATATCATGTCAACCAATTTCTCATTCAAAATTTATCTTTGAAACATAATACACTTCCCACTCAACAAGAATACATATTGCACCTGGAACCATATTCTCTGATAGTTTCTTTTCACTCAGAATTTCTAGTAACATGATTCCAACATTGTACAAAATGAAAACAAACTACCTATCATCAACCCAACAAGTTTGAGCACATGGGGCATTTGACTATCAGGTAATGAAGAGAAGAAATATATATTCTCTCGAATTGAGCTTTCCCCAAAATACTTGAACAATAATCTATGCATGAATATCGAAACCCTCCTAGTGGAATTTGATTCTTTACCCCCTGGTTTGCTTGACACCTTGAATGATATTTCCTTAGACACATGGTGCATTAAGGTGTTAACATATTCATCGCTATGTGTTATTAACTGGTCAATTTAGTAATTCAGACCAACACCTGAATAATATCTATCATCATGTATACACAAGAACCAAATATGATGTTCTATGTTGGCATTTTGAACCCCAACATGCTCTAAAACTATCGACAATCCTCCATGGGTCAAACAATTTGAAATCATTTAGGCATTTGGCAATTTCTGCATGCTCCTTTCTATTTTATATTTTGCGTTGAGAGAATTATCACACATTGAAAAAAATAGATACTAATTCTAATATATTTGTCATGGTTTCAAATAGTCAACCCTCATTCTCTTTATTTATCACAGTTTTGAATCTATCAGCAGTTTGAAAATGGAATCTATTAGCTGATAGATTCAAAAATGTGCTAAATAAAGAGAGGGAGGGTCGACTTGTTAATTGGTACCTCTAACATCCTCTCTGACATCCTTAATATAAAAATTGATATATTCTTACAATTAATACAATTCAACTTGGGAAAAGCCTTTAAAAACCCTATAACCATGGCATAAGGCCTGTGATGGAAGATAACCCTTGAAAACCCTTAGTGGAGTGAGGGTTTTCCATTGAAAAACTCACCATGAAAGGTGAATAGGAAACGCAATCACAAATTCTTTTTTATTTAGTTTTTGGTAATCTCATCTTCCCTCAATTAGTTTTTGGTAATAGATTTTCACGAAGCTACCATAACTTACATAATTGAATCTTTTCAAATGATAGCTCATAGTTCCCTGAGAGACTTTGACAAGCATTGCAATTATTGGAACATGTATTTAGATCATCTTGGGATGTCAGCCACATTCAATACAAATTCTTACTATAGAAAGATATTAATTGGTGGTAACTATGGTTGTTTAAACACAACCACCTTTGTGCCAAATCCTGATTTTTAAAGGTAAATTTTTTTAAATCTATATGCTAAACAAAATGGAAAACTGAACAAACAAATAGTATAATATGAATCAAAATTCCACTTGAGAAAGGTATAACATGATTATGTAATTAATAACGTGATTTATTCTTACATGAAAAGAAGGAAAAAATCTTCAGGCTTTTCACTGTTTTTCTTTGAAATTGATACTTCATGCATTGCTCAACTAGGTCAACATAGTTTCTAGAATCCAGTCAATGATTGTACTAAAAAAAACCATTGAGTAAAATTAGATTGATGAATAATTATCAATCTAGTGTGCTTTCTCTAGAAAAATTGGCTGCAAGTGAGGTTGTCCTTCCTACTGTCTGGATAAATCTGTCGTTACAATTACCTCATTGTTGTGTGAAAATGTAGTTTTTCTTCAATTGTAGGGATACCTTCACATGGAAATGATATGTCATCATTAAAATTAGAAGGATGTATAATGAAAGTTGGTGTTGCGGGATGTAAATTATGATGTTCATCATATGCACACTCAACCACATCTAATCTAAGACATGTCTATGTTGGTTTTAGTAAATCACATGGAATTTATTCAAGCATGCAAAGATGTGAATTCTCAAAAAGTAAATTTGCATATTCGTTGGACATTAATAAAATTATCTTATCTTGGTATCTTATCTACATTCTATAGCTTTAATCAAAGTAATTACTTTGTTCTTTAATTTCTAATTCATAATGTATTACAAGAATTATACAAGTTGTAAATAACAAGGAATGCAAAGAGTGGCATATGCCCTTAAAGGTTGATTGTAACTTACCAAGATAAGAAGTTGGGAACCAAGGATTGATATTGAATTTGAAATTATAAGTAGTGAATTTGACCATCTTTGAATTTCCCCTACACATGTTGGGGCTCCATGTTGATTTCTAGGATTAGGAGAAATAAATCATTGTGCCCTTTCATGTACCTGTAATTTCACAACAAATTTAAGGTCAAATAAGATAATTTTATTAATTCCCAACAAATAATGACAAAAAGGTCAAGAGGAATATCCACACTTTAAAATAGTTCCTGAATTCAAGATGGAAAATAATGATCATGCACTCATCAATGGTATTGTAAGAGTACTCCCAAGTAAGGTGTCATGTGGAAGCCTTGAAATGTATAGTACAAATCTTGAAATATGAATCATATTAAAACATATTATATCAAAAAATTTCTTCTTTGGAAAAATGTTGCATGGCATTTTGAAATTTGGTAATTAATAGTTAAGTCTTTTGTTAAAAATATTTAATAGAAATTTTATCTAAATAACCTACATTGAATAAAATTAATATTTCTTTACAGACAATTACTATTTAAAATACCCATTGAAGTGATTCATAGTTACTAGGTTCTTCTACATAACTCCTTTTGGTGGCTCACTAAGTAGTTCAAGTGCCTCAAACAAGGATGTAATCTTCAGTAATTGCAACTTTTCATATCCATTTCCTTTCTATTTTAGGTATAATTTGAAATGCAACTCTATATTCCTTTATTAATGGCAATGATATCGTTGGCTCTTATTTGAAGACATATATGTCACTAAGAAATGGGTATTGATGCATATAGATACTCATAGACAAGCCTTGAGGTGATTTGTACAAATATCATGTGGGGTAATTTTTGGGGAATATGTGGCATATGCCACCTAGAAATTGACTTTAAGCTAAATTTATTCAAACAACATTTAAAATAAAGGATTTATGCATGTGTGTGCTATTGGGACATGAAATTAGGATAGGAATTTGATTTAGTGAATTTTATACATAAGTTGACAAGGATCTTTATATCAACATCTACATGGATTAATTATTTTTCTCACTCTTAAAAGAGAATGGTTTTAAATAGATGTTGTTCTGCATGTCATTCTAGGAAATTTTTATTTTTTGCAGTATTTTCACTTCTTATGATTGGATTTAAGGACCAGTGAGATGCTTGAGAGAGCTTGCACCATGGTGGACGGGTGGAAACGATCATGACTTAGTGTACTCTATTAGCATTGGTGATTTTTGTTTCCCATGGTATTATTGGTATTTATGGTGAGGAATGGTTCTTTGCAACATTATTTCAGTGATAATGACAAGAATTGGTAAATACAAAATTAAAGACTGTAATTGGATTTGCAATCAAAGTTCTAACATGTCCTGCATCTAGACGGAACTTTCACCCTATGTTTTGCAATGTTTCATAGAAAGGGAGATGTTATGAAACATTTTGCCATCCCCCCATCTCGGGGACATGCGAAACGCAGGGTGCATGTCCCTGTGGAACATTGGTGTAGACTTCACAGGAAGTTAAGTTAGTCACAAGATGCAAGACATATGAAGTTGTAGTGTGCAGCATGAATATTTGTAGAGTGCAAGGAGACCACAAGACTGATTATGAATGTCCACAAAGGAAGGTTGCAAGGTCTCACTAATTAACATAGCCATGATGTGGTAGAAGCCATGAGACCCTGCTATGCAAATCTAAAATGACTGCAACACTAAGTTATAAGAAGCCCAAATAGTCCTGCAAAACATGATAAGTTTGTAAAACCTGCATTTGTGGGGATCCATGTTATTACAAACATATGTCATGCCCCCACAAGTCGCAGAGCCAACTTGAGGAAGACATAATAGAGTGAAAGAGAAGGAATGCATAGTATTAAGAATACCAATCAATGTGAAAATTGAACTATACACATGAATGCATAAGATCAAGAGAAAAAAATTGTTACGAGAGTTACCTAAAGAAAGATGGCCCTTGGAAATACATTCCATAGGTTTACCCATTTCGGGATCTTGTAACAATATTTAAATATAACTACATTGGAAAAAAACTATGGAGATGGCTTTTGTTCCTGAATCTATCACTTTTTAGTAAGCTTGTTGGTAGTGTTTAAATTAAAGCAAGCTAAAACTAGGATAGTGAGATCTTAGCCTATGGGACAAGTATCAAGAATTATGTAGATGTAATTACACAATATAATGGATGGATTCTATGGATAGTGTATAGGAATTATGGGGTTACTCGGAGGAATATTTACATATTGAGCTGTGAAAATAGGTTTTAAAGAGGTCTTCAAGAGTATCATATCAACTGAAAAAGAACCTTGAAAAATTTATGTTGCACTGTTAGGTGTAGTACATTGTTTCGAACCAGGGATATTACTGTTTTATTTGAAAATCCATCCAAAGTTTCTTGACTTTAAAAAAAAGAACATAGTGGGATTTGTCAATGATACTACAAAAACTTATTAAAAAGAACAAAAAACAATAACTACCCTTATTTTGGAATCAGTCAATAAGAAAATTATTGATTCAACATATTTTATCTAAAGAAATATCACTAATATATTGTTAGATGGAGAACATGATGTAAATAAATTCCAAATTGCCCTAGTATTTGAATATCTAGGGTGTCCTTTTATTGAGATGGTATTTCCATAAGCGATGCAAGAGCAGACTCAGTCTCCTTCCTAGATTGAGGGACATTCTTCGACATAATATCTGTAAAGTTCACAAACTGCAAAACCAAAATCAAAGTACAATTTAAGCTACAAAAAAGGATAAAATTACAAAATCACAAATTAAATCATATCAATTCTCTCCATTTTCATTTAAAAGCAACATCGGATAACCTAGAAGTTGTCAAACGCTTGAGCTAGAATATTATCATCGAACTGCCGCATCATGTCCCAAGGCCCATCTTCCACTCCAACTAGGACAATTGATAGTGGATATTCACTGCAAAGAAAGTGATATATTCAATGTTAAATATCGTGAGCTTCATAATTAAAAATTGACACTACATTATTGTATTGATATGATTACCTCACTTCCATTATTTCATTTACTGTATTATGTTCTTGTGTACTCCGCTGTCCATTTCCAATGTCAACGCTTCTTGTTACCTACACAAAATTAATAGCCATATGTTAATGAGATCATGTGCAGAAATCGTGTGCCTAAGAGGACTTGAAGATTCTGATTTTTGTCAAGATCCAAAACAAGGACAAAAATTGTTCATCATAAAGAAAGGTTGTGATCATAATTAATAAAAACCACACTCAATGCATAATTTCAAAAACTATGTCTACAAACAATAAGAAAAACCATGCTCAATGTATATACTATAAATAGTGCAAAAATCTTGTACCTAAGAGGACATGGAGATTCTCAGTTTTTCTAGGACTCCAGATCCAAAACAAGAATGGAATGCAACACTTTACAACACAAATAAAGGCCATTATCATAATTCACAAAATTTTGTATTAATACTTTAGACCCAAAACAATAATAATGACCGCAAAAACCTTGCCCCTAAGATTACTTGAAGACTCTCATTAAGATTCAAAATAAGGATAAAAGCTTTGCAACATAAAGGCCATAGTAATAACTTAGGAAAGCAATGCTCACTTCACAAATGAAACAACAATGCCTACAAACAATAAGTGCACCCATGCTCAAGGTATATGGTATAAATAATTCAAAAATTACTAAAATTTTTGAATAAACAGACAATAGACAAAACATACCATTCAACCAAATTAATAGTTTGTTTTGATAACCAATTTATATAAAGAATATTTGCAACCTGACCATCTACAATTATCAAGAGAACATGGTACTTCCCACCACTTTGTTCCACAATACCTATTGCTCCTTCAATCATTGGGGCAAATGATGTAGGCCCTAAAGAAAAAAAAGAACATACAAGAAATGCATAAGAAAACATGGGATATATACAATACATACAAATATCAAATAAACCGGTCAAACACTCTTTTTGAGATTTAAGGCTTTGATATGCTAAAGGAAATTTAATATTCATATATTCAGGTGGCATGTCAAAATTTCATTAACTAACCAACGAGTCGAAGATGTGGAACAATCTCCCTATAGCGTCTCAATGCTTCTTCAAATTCATTGCATATCCTATCATCTGGATAGAATCTAAACACACTTTGATCATGTGCTGAAGTTGTGAAATGAAACAACAATGCATTATTAGCAACAACCATATTGTTCATTTGTCGGAATTCATATTAACCAACATAGGAAAAATATATTGAGCAAAATTTAAACAATATTTTTTTATCAAAATCGAGATAAAAACTTGCAATCACCAAAACCAAAAAAAGGGATCAAGTTGTCCTCATCAAAATTAGATAAGGTCCTCCCAATTATAGATATAACTTGTTTGTAATGGCTTGGAGTATCTCCAAGGTGGTGCAAGCTTCGGCGATTAAAAGACCTTGCGCCTAGAATCCATTAAAAAAATGTCAAAGTGATCAATTTGATTTGAATTGCTTTGAAGAGTAAAATTCCTGCAAAATTATCAAATTCATATAAAAGACCCATAAAATATATAATCAATACATATGATATGTTTACAGAAACCCATTAATAGTTCTTGTTCTCAAATAAACGAAGCTAGCCACATTTGGATAAAGGAAGATTCCCTATTTTAATTTTTTTAAATTTCATGGAAATTATGACATTAAAAACTTCAGGATCATGTGTTATATAACTTACCTTTCCACTCATTTATCTTAGTGAATTCAATCCCCACAATCAAGTTGGAAGATTACATGCCAACCTGTGCAAGAGCTGTAGTCACCTAAAACAAAGATAAAATAAAAAAACAGTGAATCTCCAACAAAACTACTATATCTTTCAAGGAATATTTTGAGTAACTACATTTCTATCAATATATGGTTGGCCAAATTTCACAAAACATCCATGTCAAACTCTGCACATGTATTCCAAACACTGTCTGCAACACCCTCATTTACCCTTAATTTAACATCGAAGATCATTGCAATTAATATTTTTTCCTGAGGAAGATAGATTTATAAGTTATCCTTGACCTTTCAAAGAGAATATGTTTAAACCAACACATAACATATTTATCCCAAAAAAAGGAATAGGATGTATGCAAACATTTACAATTTTCAACTTGACAAAAAAATCAGAACACCAAAACTTATCAGAAATCAAACTTAGTTCAAAAATGCATGTTCAAAATATTGAACTCAACAATAATAAACTCATATAAGGGAACACAACTCTCCAATAAAATGATGAAAGAAGAAAAGGAATAAGTGATTAGTAGTACAAACACATTATAGCTAAATCTCAAGGGCGTTTACAACCATAAATTATCGGGCCAATTAACAATGAAATACATGAGATAATATAAGTTTATTGCTCAAATGTCATAATGAGGTACATCCAAACCCATGCAAATCCATTTCCTTAGAGAATTACAAATTTACCAAATCTTTAGTCAAAATGTTGAGTACTATGTTGAACTAAAAAGAATACTAAATTGTCTTGAATTTAGAGAATTATACTCATACTACTGAACATGATTTCTAGAATCTGCTTTATTTTTCAGTTCAAATTATGCATTCCACTGAATGGAAATGTTTTCTAGGGTTTCAAAAATCTAAATACCAAAGTAAGTAGGAAGAAGTTATATAATCTAAGGCACATATCTAATAAATGGAAGAAAAAAACCATACCACTTCAAATCCATTTAAAAGAAATGACAACAAATCGTCCTGAAAGTGAAAAATAGCAAAGCCTTGATTTTTAACAGCATACATGATATGAAAAAACCGAGAGTAAGCATACCTCATCAATCGAATTATAATTGTCATCTATTTGGGAGTATCTCCTTTGTAGCTTTTGTTTCGTTGATGGTTGTGCATGAGTTTTCGATGGAATTCATGATGAAGGACCATAGGAAGAAGAATCCCATGCTGGTGAAGGGCCATATAATGAAGAATTATAACACCTTGGGAGAAATATTTTTGAATGCTTGCCACCCATTTCCTAGAATTTGAATGTTGGAAGTAATATTTGCAAGGTTTGGTAGGCATGGCACATAATATCCTCCACAAAATCTACTTAAGAAGATAAACTTGCCTTCGAAAATATAAACAGAATCCAAAAAATTGGATCTAAAAATTTGCAACATTTAAAAAGGATTAGCAACAAAATAAATTAGAATATTGGCATTAAAATTACAAACTAAAGAAAACGGTTCCAGACATGTGCATTACACAAATTAAATACAACTTATTTGTGACTTTTATTTTGTAGGGCAAGAAATTTTTTAAGATTGATCAAGCTAAGAGTTGTTTCTTTTAGACATAAATAGAAATATCTATACCTTGAAGTAATCACAAAGGAATGCCAACAAAAGAAGTGTATACGGCTTCCAAGGTAAAGGAAAAATGTTTGCGGTAAAACTAGGCCTGCACTACTACATATGGCTCAATTTTTCCATGAAAGTTTGCCACGAAACAACGAAAATGGATGTTTTCATGGAAAAAATGTTTATGTTTTTGGAAAAAATTGAAAATTTCCTCGAATTTCGTTGCTATAGTGATAGTGTTGTCCTATCGTCTCTTTAGCGAAGAAAGTTCACCGCTAAAGAGACAACATGCCAACAATGTCGCTATGGCAACGACATGCCAATACATAAAGTTTAATGTTATCATGCCTAAATGCTATCATAGTCCGAATGTTATAAGTTTTATTTCGTATATGACTTTGGGTTATATGCTGGTAGCATATTAAAAAATGTGGAAAATGATGATGCTTCCAATTTTGATTTCTACATTAGACATTTGGGAGGGTTTGTACAAAGGTGTTTAACTAATTTATTGTTTCATTAAAGGAGAGATACCAACCCTAAAGTCGTGTCAAGATTAGAGTGTTAATCACTCATATCAAATTGTAGATGCAACAGATCGATATCATCATGAGTTATGGACCTTGGTTTTTGGTGTTAACCATGTAGAATCTTTTTCCTGGGTATGGCTTGTGTTTTTATTGAATATTGTATAGGTGTTCAGCCTAGCAGCAGACTTAAACTACCATGACAAAAACTAAGAATCCTAGTGGAATAATCTATAGACTCGAACCAGACAACCTTCAATGGGCTAATCAATTTCCCAAATCTGCAGAGATGATGAAAAATACGGGATGGTTCTCCTTATGTGAGAGAATGAAGGGCCATAATGTGCAGGTGACACAGGATTTTGTGAAGAATTACAAAAACTCAGTGGTGAAATTTGAAACCCTAGCAATTAAAGTGGATGAAAGCACCATTTCATAAGCTGCTAGTATACCATCAAAGGGATCCAAATGGTTCAAACAACAGCCATTTGAGGCTGACTATAGCAATTTTTACTTCCAACATTCAAAAAGCTAAGCTGGAAAAATGGCATCCATGTGAATAACCTCAAGCCGGTATGGAAAACTCCTTTAATCATGGTTCAAAGTTATATAACTTGTGAAGGTCGATATGATAGGGTTCTCAGATATCATTTGAGGTTATTAATGCATTTCAATGGCAATTCAAAGTTAAATTTTCCATTTTATTTATGTAAAAGTGTACAGAAGATGATTTATAGGATTCAGAATCATTAGGAACACACATCTCGTTCTCTTTTTGATCAAGGATTTATCAAGTTATTGATAGTTTCTCAGTTGAATAAAGGGGGAAAAAATTGGGACCATTTCCTCTTTTGGTCAGGATTTGAAGCTGAAAGACAGAAGCATTGTGAGGATAAGGGAAAAAGGAAGAAGGTCAAAATTTCAAGGAAGCAGATAAAAGAAGTAATGGAGTCATTAGATGGACAATCCAAAGAGTTCGAAAATGAACATGAAACAAAGGAGTTTAATGTTGTAAATAACAAAGTTTCAGAAATGTCTATATCAAAAATTCCAAGAGGAGTATTGGTTGAGTCTACAAGGGAAAGCTTAAACACCCCTGACACTCCCAATATTGTTGTAGAGAGTGTAAGTCTAAAAGGGGTTTCAAAGATAGGACAAGGTGAAACCCTAATGGAAAAATACATGGAAGCTAGTTTAAGGCCAAGGATTTGAGTGAGAAGTAAATTGGAAATTAATATAAAGGCTGTACATTATTCCTCTGGTGAGGAGGATGTGCATGTTGCATATCAAGAGTATCTCGTAACAGAGCAAACTTTGATGGAAATCCAAAGAGACAATTCAGGGTAGATACCAAAAGAGTTCTGTTGGGATAAACAGAGGGTCGCTGAGTATGAAATTAGTGCAAAATCAAAAGTCTCAAAGACTTATGAAACCCCTGTACATATGGAGAGAATAAAATCAATTTTTGAGTTAGATGAAGACAAAAGATATTTGCAAATTTTTAAAGAATGAAACCAATTCCTCCAAAAGTCAAATGAAGATTTAATGATTGCAAATAAGAGACTCTGAGAATATTTATAGGAAAAAGATGGAAAATATCAAAAACTTGTCGCAATTTATAAGAAAATATTGACAAACAAAACAACAATGCAACAGCAATATGAATAACTTTAGGTTCGATTTCAATCTTTGGAAGCAGAATGATCCTCAACTGGTGAAAAGGATGCAAGCATTATTCTGAAGGAGATAGGTCATCTTTTATATAGGCTTGATAGATAATTAAGATCCTTTCTAGATACATAGTTGTTAGTTAGATAAGGATAATTAATTCATACATCTGCCAGTTCTTTAATCGCACATGTTGTTTGAAAAACACTCTAACTAGTTTGATGTAATCAAAATTGTCTTTTTTTGGGTTATTCGGGTCCATGGGAAATGGATCATAAAACTGTTTCAAGTCTGAAAAATTTAATATATAAGAAACAATAAGGAATCATGTAAAGGGGTTGGATAAATATATGGAGATCGGACTGATATCATGATGCTTAGGCATGTATTTTGTTTATCTTGATATGAAGAAACACTCTGAAATGATTATAATCAAATGAGCCAAGCTTTGTTTTAATATATGAATTGATAATGTTGCATGTGTTTATGATTTGGTCTTTGTATAATCTTATTCTTTATACCATAACTCTTATAAATAACATGTACGTTTTTAATGATTTGAACTCATTCTTTTTATAAATTCATGGTTGTAGACCTTCATATTACAGTATGTTACATTATACACCTGCTACAATCATATCTTATATTATATTCTGATCTATGTCTTATTTTTACCTATTTATATACAATCATCCTTAGTTTTCCTTGACCTACTATTAAGATTTCTCTAGGCTTGAACCTTAGTAGTCTAGGTCCAACTCTAGTGATAACACCCACATATTTAGTTTTTCTTAAAATGAAGTCTTTCAATCTATCTGACCCAGTTGAGGCATGCCATAGCTTACCACTACTCAATATTAAGTTAATTTCCCCACCCAAAATGAGCTTCACAGGCCTGATCTAGTCACAAGCCAACAGTGATGTCCGAAATTCTTCTCAACCCCCATATGGGCCATAAAAATTAAGAAGATGTAACTATTTACCTAATCTGTGACTATGAAAAATCATGCATAGGCCTGAAAATACTACAAATGAATTGGAAAGAGGGATAGAAGAGGTCAACCCAATCACCAAACCTCCTGAGAACCCATTAGCCTCCAATGAAACAAACTCCTAGTTAGTAAACAATTTCTTCAGAGTCAAAAAGATAGTGTCCCTTACTACCATAATTTCCTAAGTGAACACCGCATCTAGTTTATTGGAGAAAAATAGTCTTTTGAGGTCCAATTGTGTGGCTCGTCCCCCCAACCCTCTCACATTCAAGGAGAGGATCCAACCTTGATGCATGAAAAGAAGGGGAAATTAGAATTTGTGAAGGGAGTTAGTTTTGGAGAGCTGTAGAGAAGAGAAAATGAGAATTTAACTTTGAAGAAGAGGCTATCATACTAAGGAAAATAACAACCATGAAAGGAAACTATTAGAACCTTGGAAAAATCCAAGACCAAGAAAAACTTTGATGGAATCTAATGGATAGTAGTCTAGACCTATATATGCCACAATGAATAGAACTGGAGGGAGGGAATTATGAGGGATTGATGACTAGAGAAGGAATTTTATCTCCTTGTGTTGCATAACTAAGTATTGTGGTTTTCAAACAATTGATCCAACATAAACTTTCAATAGTGGTATACTTAGTAAATCCTACCCTTTCCTTTCAGTTATAGAAATTGTCTTGATAATTCTATACATCATTATTCACCTTAGTGGTGCCATAGGATAGCTAGGTTGTGGAATCTATAATGGATTTCCTAGGGGTGGGTGGAAATCGCTTGGTCTTAGTCAATTGCTTGATATTGAAACATTGAAAAAGATAAGTACACCTTCATTTACTTTGAAAAATCTTGTATGTTTTGAGTAAACATTGTTGTGGATTGTGATAATTTTGTTGCATGTTTCAATCAATTTGATTTGGGTCATTGTATATAATGGTTTTTATGTGTTTCTCAATTCAAAAAGTGGGTTAAACATGTGAATTTTTAAGTGGGGATTTTTCTTATAGAGTGGTAAATTGGGCATGCTTCATAGTCTTTGAACATGGGAATGCTATAGAGGTGGTTTCTTACAATGTAATTGATGATACATTGAGTTCACCTCCTAGTACACTGTATATATATGTGTGTGTGTGTGTGTGTGTGTGTGTGTGTGTGTGTGTGTGTGTGTGTGTAAACTTTTTGTGAGTGCATATTCCTAGAATTAGTGACTATGCCCATAATTAGTGTGCATATGCCCATAAATAGTGTAAATTGAAATGAACATTGTAGGAGCCTACCATCAATGTTAATCATCATATGTTTCATCTATAAAAATAAGGATTGTTTGTATTAATTGGTGCAATATTAGAAGCTGATAATTCACCTAAATAGCAATGTGTTTATGGATGTGGCTTGAGATTCAAAGCTTAGAATTGTATTATTCTTTTTAATATCAAAGGATCTATGTTTCTTGAAGATTTGCAAGACAAGGTCCATCTGTCATTCTCATCCCTCTCTATTTCACCTCCATTCAATTGTAGATCCCATGAAATTACAAGTAGAACTCATTAGAAGAATACAACCTAGTTTGTTTATTATTGGAGTGATCTAGACAACAAAAATGACCATTTAATAACACAATAGCTTTAGTTGATGTGGAATGACACATTAGAGGAAATTTCAAGTCAAAATGGGCCTTTTAACTTTTATTCAAATTCCATGTCATCATGTGTTAGCCAATGAAATTGCTTTAAATTTGAAATACCGTATAGGTCTTAAACACTTTTTAAATATAAATTTGGGGATAGGTATCATAAAAAAAACTACTTTTTTGTTTATATTTTTGACATATCTCCCCGTGTTTTAACTCAAATTTTGATCGGGAGAGCTCGTTGGATGCGGAATTAAATTCCGCATCCAACGAGTACCCACTCGGAATACTTTTGATGGACCCCGCTACCTCAAAAACAATAAATACCTGAAAAAATGAAATGATGATGTCATCATTCCAATTTTTCAGGTGTTTCTTGTTTTTGGGGTAGCGGGGTCCATCAAAAGTATGCTCAGTGGGTACTCATTGGATTCGGAATTTAATTCTGCATCCAACAAGCTCTCTCGATCGAAATTTGAGTAAAAACACGGGGAGATATGTCAAAAATACAAACAAAAAAGTAGTTTTTTTCTTTTCTTCCTCCAAAATTAATAAATATTATTTTATTATTTTAACTATTATTTTATCAGTTCATTTTAGGAGGCCCATTTTGATTTGAAATTTCCTCTAATGAATATAACTTGAAATTACTAATGATATATTCCATTATCCACACATTGAGAAATAAATAAATCCAAAGAAACACTTAGAATCCTTAGTGTCAAACCCTTCAAATTGTGCTGGGTAGAAGGATTTTTAGTAGTGACTTTATTCTTGATTTTCCCATTTATAACTATAGAAACCACTTGATCCTAGATTCCTTCTGTTATGGAAGAATCCACATCTCCTTTTTGTTTAGATATTTTTGGATATCCTCCTTTGTATTTTGGATGATCAAACTTGCATTTGGCACCATACTCGCAAATACATGTATTAACAAAAAAAACTAAGTTCCACAACCAAATTATCCAATAAAAAAATAGTTCAAAAATATATACAAGGTGATTAGTTTAAGATAAGAAGCAAAACATGAAAGCACGAAAATCATCACTAAATAGCTTAAAATACTCTTAAGCTTTGGTAGCGAACCAACATCTAAAGCAATAGGCCTCACCTACAAATAAGAAAAAAACTTACAAAATCATGACTAATTCCAAATCATATTAATTAGAAGACAAAACAATGGATCTAAACATTGATTGAGTTGAATACAACCTCACTCCCATCAACATTCTCAATTGATTTTACTGTTTAAATTTTCTAAAGAGATGAAATAATCAAAATTTTGGAATCTCTCTTCCAAAGTTACCATTTTTTTTTATGTTTCATCTATGGATCCTTAATTTTATTTGAGAAATCTCAACTTAGGATCTACTCATCTCAATATTCAGTGCCTCTTCTTTATCTTGTCATCCTAATGAGGATGTTCATGTTTTGATTGTAGGATGACACTGTGCTTGAGAAACAGAGATCATTATTTGCCTTGATTATTTCAGACATAGTGTTGATAAACATGTAATTGGCGTGTAATCTAATTCCCATTGTATTCCATTTTGAAACAAGGGGAAAATAATAATTCATATTTCTACTTTTCTTTCTTGTAACATGTTGTCTAAGTGAATCATATTCTTTCTTGGAAAATAACAATTCATATTCTGCTACTTGTTGGCCTATGAAGTCCCACTTTTTATATGTAAATTGTAACTCCGCAATCATAATTACACGTGATGTATGGAATGTGATTCAACCTATTTAACTTAATGCATCTCTAGTGAAGATGGGTTTGGTAACATTTTCAAAGTGGAGCTGGGTTAGGAATCATGATGTCTGTTTTATTGGTTCTAATGATTGTTGGTTTATTTTTTTCCATGAAATATATATATCCTAGGGAAACCTGCTAAGAACTTCCTTTCACTCCAGGGATGGTACCCAGGGTAAACCGGATTCTTCAGGGCTCGATGCTAATACATTAATATACTCATTAAGAGTTCAACATGTCACTTGCAGGAATTGATCTTGGGTACGGTCCAAAGAGGATAACACTCCTCTCAACAACCTGGGCTAGACCCATTGACGAATCTATTTGACATGACATTAAGCTTGTTTTTTAATATTTTTTAGAGAAGAATATACTTGCGTTATCAATATTGCAGAACCATTAAATATTTCCCTATAGGTTATGATCATGTTTGCTTCAATGTGAAACAATGTACCTAAAATCCTACTATTAGAGCAAGCCAAAAATTCTTGAAAGTTTGTAAGATGCTATGTTGTTTACTTTATGGGTTGTCATGCATGTGTTTACTAAGTAATATATTTCATGTAATGGCAGGATGGTATAATAAAACACTAAATAGATCATCTTCTTTTGTCTTCAGTAACTTTTTTTGTGTGAATTCTATAAAATACATATCCCTAGTGGCACTCCCCCTCATTTTGAAGATGGTGCCCAAGGTAAACCATATTCTTTAGGTCCCAAGGCCGATGCAACAATATACTCATTAAGAGCCCAACATGTCACTTGTGGGATTTGATCCTGGGTGGGGAGGATAACTCTCCTTGCAGCCACCTGGGCTAGATCCAATATAAAACTACTCAAATGACTTCTATGACAATCCTTCCTCTTTTCTGTTACTTATGGTCACCAAACATTTACCTATTTTTGCAATTAAGAATCAATCATTATAATATGATAAGAGATCTTATCTACTCTCTGAAAATATTTTTGTAGAAAATGTTGGATTTGATCACAACTTATTTTTTTTCCAGGAAAAAAACATAATTTCTATTCATTGAAAAGAAAATACATTCCTCATGTGCTATCAGCACAGATCAAAAAATGAGCTTCTCTACTCCTTAAACAAATAGCAGTTTTTTTGTTCTGGTATTAACTTGCAACAAGATTCTTTCAATCTGTATCAAAAAAAAAAAAATCCAAAACAAGAAGGATATATTAAATGGTCATGTTCCTAGATGATTTTAAAAGCCCCTTCTATATTCCTCTATACAAAGTGTCCCTGGAGCCATTACCAGAACTTATTTTGGCAGTTAATCTGCTGAATTATTAAGCTCTTTGTATATGTGTTCAAAGGAAATCCAATGAAATATTCCAGTAATATCCTTAATTTGGATTTCTAGTTGTGTAAGATTGATATTCATTGACTTAGAAATCCCATGCATCCAATTGATAAAAAAACTTGAATTGCCGAAGACCTGAAGCTCCCTTAGGCCCAAATATGATGTTGTATGGAACATGTAAAATAGTGATGATAGCTTTACCTAGTTATTAGAATCCAAACCCAAATCACCTTTACCATGAATATAATAATCCTCAGAGATAGAAACAACAAAACCAAACCTGCACAGGTTTTGTTTATCTTAACTAGCCCCATCAAAAAAATAACAGGGTTCTCCTTCAATATATGCAATGGCATTATAGTTCTCACCTTTATTTTACTACCAAACTGCATGTAGTAAAGAAAGATAGGCATTACTTGTGAAGATAGGCATTACCTGTGATGTATTTCCAATTTTCCAAATCTCAATGACTCAAGGAGATTTGTTCCACCCTCCTTAATTTTGGCATAATAACAAATTTCCTGCTAGCTTTTATGTGTGATTACTATTTCTAAATAGTTGATAGATTGAAACATTCCCACTTCCTTTCGTCTTCCTTTAGATGAACTTGGGTAAGAGAAATTAGCTTTTTTACTACTTTTTGAATCCTGGAAAATGCACTTCATAACAACTAACATATAAAGCTTTGAAAAGGGGCATCATTAAAGAATGAGATCAGGCTGACAGTATTAAAAGAGAGAATGATTTAGTTATTCATGTAATTCACATTTCATGCACCATGTTTTGGTATTTTAAGCAATCTTTTTGTAATCCCATGTGCTTTTATTACTAGTGGGTTATGCTCAAAATGCATTCCACTGTCTCCTTTTGTTTAGCTCCCTTCTACAAAACAGTTTCATGAAAGTATTCTTTTTATAGGTGATGTTGCTGAGACAACGATTTTCAACTCCATAGAACCAGGTTGACTTGCAAATGACAAAAGGGAAGTTGTCTCTTCCTCGGATTTTCCTTTCAATATCACAACAAATATGAAAAGTTATTAGAGAAAATAAAGACCTTGAATTTCCTGCTCACAAGGTTCACACTATTATTCTATGGTTTGTTTGTTGCATGCTTCATGAGTTTCAATCTGTTACTTTTAGGGTTCAAGATTTTGTGGAACAATTACAAGTTCTTAAATATATGTTCCACTTCCAATACAGGTTATGGTCGCGACTGTTCGTTGTGAAGAGATTGCTAATGAAAATTTTGCTAAATTGGCATCTGATGAGGTACTTGGTCACAATGTGGAAATGATCTTGCAGTCTCATGCGGGAGTAAAATCAGAAAGTGTACAAAAGCCATTTTTAAGGAAAGTTTCAAGACCACACTTTCTGTTTAGGTTGAAATATGTTACTTACTGTTGATGGATAATACTTGCTAAGCATTATTGGGAAATTGTTGTAGAGTAAGTCTGGATTCAACAACATGAAGATCTGGTAAACTTCCTACTGTGTGCCACTCAATCAGAACTTTTGTTGCTCCATTTAGAATATTTACCTTTATTTTTAGTGAAATTGTCTCTGACTTCATTATTTCAATCATCGGATTGGCATATCTTCATGTAGGATTTCCCTTGAACAAACATGTAAGTGATTATTTTGTATTATGTTTATGCTAAGAACATAAATAATTACAACATTCTTTATGAAAGTATAATTGCTTGATCCCTGGGAAGAATACTGATATATTTAAGCAAGTAAGAGACATGTGGAGTACAGTTTCTTCATGTACTGCAAATCTTTGAAATCTAGAATTGATTCCTGTATTTCCTTGAGGTTGTTTTAGGTTACTAGGTAAAATATTATTGAACATTAACAGGTCAGAAAACTTTGTACAAACTTTAATGTAATATGATTTAGGTTATGTAAACTTTGTCTTTTTGTATGTTATCTATTCATTTATGGTAGTTGTCTTTCACTTCAAATTTTCATTTATACTCTTGAATATTGGATCAGTCTTGCCACTTAAAAAGCTCATGATCAATGCTAAAGGTGTACTCTTCCAATATCGTTGGTTATTTAATTTTTTTTTAATTTCAGTGTGTTTTGAATGGTGGGGCCTCCCTTTCCATTCAATGTTTTTTCAAAGTTTAATAACATTTTTTGATATAAATTGGTCTTAAATAACCCTATTTGCTCATGCCAAACAATCCCCACAACAATTATTTACAAAACATTCAACAAAGTGCTTGCCATTAAGGCTCCCACATCATGTTTTTATGTCCTCTAGAAATTAGTTTGATCATACATGCTATCACCAAACCTTCCCTGTATCTTTCCTTTATCAGCACTCACAAATGCATTTCCCATGTTGACTGCTACCTTTTCTCTAATTGAGCCTCATACTTTACCCACCACTCAGTTCCAACTTCTTCCTGCTGGTCAAATGTCGTTTACTATTGTGTCAATTTTCATTCTTCACTAGCAGTCAATCCACTCTCCGTATTTTTATCTCTATTCAAGTCAAAAAATTTATACCCATTGCAAGAATTGAGAACAAATGTCAGAGAAAATATTGTCTTGGATGGAATAAACACAGATTTGGAAAAAAACTTGAAGAATTTATCAATAATGCACAATGATTTTATGGCATTATAGAGAACCCAATCTAAATGAGGTACCAACACTCAATAAAATGCCAAAAAAATATCATGCCAAAGATTGCATATAAGTTGTGGACCCTACATGCACACTAAGCTACATTGTTAGAGCCAAAATAAAAATTCCAACAAATGTAGACTAGGGATTTCTCAAGCCTCCCAAAGGATTCCACATGAAAGTTAATGGATTCTTAGTTCTATGACTAGGATTTATATATGTGACCATCTATTGGTATTTTCAAAAGATAGGATAGGATGAAAAATATTTATAGGAAGATCAATATCTTCCCATAGGTTCTGGATTGAATAATCTCACATCCATTTTCCTCCTAATCAAAGGTCCTTTATTGTCAACCAAAAAAATGTATGTTGTGCTCTAGGCAATTGCCCCTAACTATCCAAGGGAATGAAGGCATTCTTTGCCCTTAACCATTTTTTATTGTATGTAGTTGTACATACTTCCTTGGTGTAAATTGGGAGGATCACAATGGGACATGGAATAGATGAATTTGTCACTATATACTCCTTAAGTTCAGTTTAAATTTGCTTGTGGGATTTCTACAACCTTTCAGTTGTTCCCCTGAATTCCTCCTTTGTATTACTGCATTGGACACTTATTTACGTAGCCTCGTAAGGATCATCAAGGGATTGCTCATTATAGGTGATATGTACCAAGTCCCCATGTGAAAATCCAAAGAGCTACCAAGTCCCCATGTGAAAATACAAAGAGCTTGTTGCTGAATTCTCATTCTAAAAAATACAAGCATGAAAACAAAATCAACAACAGACACTAAAATAAGAATATACCACATCAAAAAGTTTAGAGATATTATGACATCTAATGCCAACATAATTGTTGTCTAAACCATAAATTAAACCCTATCTAAAGTACAAAATATTGATTGTTGGTTTTGAATATGGTTGATCTTGGCCTAGTTTTTTTGCAACAAAATTTAGAGAAAAGATGCACCTTGGGTAAAATTTGAACTAAAACAACAGATTTTCTTATTGTAGTTTAGTCAGTGTCAGCATGTGAACAGCCATGTTCCAAAATTATTGGTTTTGTGTTTTAGTTAGTCATGGACAAATAGACATTGGCCATAAGTGCAGAAGCAATTGTTGTATATTGTAATGGCAGGTTTACAACCACCAAATTTGTTCAAGGTGCACCATCATTGGCCTTGGTGTAGAATCATTGGTGGGGTTTCACTTTCAACCTTGTGTTCACAAGTTTCATAGTTCATGTTGGAAAAACCAGATTGGTTATGATAACATTGGCTCATAGGTCTACATATTTAATGGCATGGGTTCTCAATTATAGCTTGTAGAGTTTAGAATTGCAAGCATGTAGGTACAAATCATTCACACACGGATGCAGGTCAAAGTCACCAATTCAAATCACAAACATCATCATGCTTCATAGTTCATGAGCATGTGCTTCGATTCATCGATGCAATTAAAGTTACAACGATGGGATTACTATAGCCTGTGTGTGTGTAGTGCCTAACGTGAAGTGGGTTCAAAGTCACTAGTGTGGTCTTCTTAGCCACCAGCATGAGTTCATGATCCCTAGTCGATCGTCCTTCACCTTGATTTATAAATATTCGGCCTTCTATGCTATCCTATATTGAGTTTGTGATTTCTCTAATCAGAGATCATCTAGAACAAAATTAGGCATATTGGCCATGTTAACTTATTCTTATTTTATGGATGCAATTGAACTACTTGAGACTAATTTTGTTGGAAAGAAATACAAGTTAAGTAGTGTATCCATTTTTTATAGTCATCTAGGACTCTAAACCTCCATTTAAGTACTAAATGTAGGAAAAGATGTATCTATTCACAATCACAAAGAACTATAGCAATATCGAATCATACCATCTTAACAGTTAAACAATAAGAGATGGTAAAATATAAATATAAGTATAAATTTCCATTTAAATTTTGTAACATAGGTAACCATGAACAAAAGTATGATACACTCTATCATAAAAATTGTTGGTGCAGGGTCAGGTCAACCACAACCAACCTTACCAGCGCATCCAGGATCTCGTGGCTCCTACAATTAGTATGACTACCAAATTTATCCCTCGACCAAATTCTATGCTAGATTTTCCTCCCCGCAATTTTCCTTCTACAACAAGGTTTTCTGCAATCGCCTTTCCGCAACAGGATTTCTGCAAGAGGGTTGCGGGATGTGGGATGCAATACCAACTTCCCAAAGTTTCTCCCCCACAACTTTAATCCCACAAATTTTCCTCCGCAATCATTCTCCTTCGTCAGATATTTGCGTCCTTCTCCATGACCGTCGATCTCCTCTTTGGTGCAAATCTCACAGATCTATGTATATCTATTATCTCCTTCACAAATTTCGTTTTGAATCTCTCCTGGACTGTCAGATCTCTTTCTATGGACTCAATCTCCACCATTCATTCTCTGTATTAAACTGGTTAAGGAAGAAAATTTGTGCACTGCACCGATTGAACATGGAATCGATCAATCCAGCCTATAAACTTGAAGATTAATTATCCTAGCTCTCTTATGTATGCATCTATGATATATTTCAACTGTCCAAACAATGATTTAATACGCGAATCAACCATTTCACAGAAATACCCAAGTATTCAGAAAATCATCGAAGTCGGCTCTGCACAGACACATGGATCCAACAGTAAATGCATAGAGGCCAATAACACTGCAAACACACAGCTACTCTTCCTATTAAGCAAACACACATGCACACCCCTCAGCTCACCTTCCTCTGTCTTCTCAAAATATTTACAAGCAGAACCAGACGCAAGTCTATCCGTCTCTTTGCAAATTGGATTCTAACCCAAAAGAACAAAACTGAAGAAAAAAACCCCCTTTACTTCTCTAATCTTCCTATTTAACCTAAAATGCTACATCCTACAATGAGTGGTCCTACCACCAAAAAAACAACAACTACAAGGCATGATGAAAATGTCCCTATCACAAACAAACAAACTACAACTTGATCTCCACGTAGGGAGTCATGATCCACAATCACTCCTACTGGCGCTAACAACCTATGACTCAGCAAAACAACAAAACCAAAAATATTCCTATTCCTGTTATCTAGAAATAAACTCTTTACAGGAGATTTACAATGGTTTTACAATAAACCCCTCCTTGGGAAAATGTCAAGACATTAGGCTATGATCAGAAATTTAGTAATTGGCCTTGAGAGCTAATGCTCCTGCATTAGACTCCCAAACTAGAAAAAAATGATGACCACCTGGTCATGTGTCTTCAACTCTTGTCCTCCTAGATCTCAAACATTGCTTTGTAATTGTTCTTGTTCATTAGTCATGTAATGAACTTCCCAATCTTCCACAGTCATCCAAATAAATTTTTGAACCTCACTATCATTGTTCCTCTTACATCTCTGCATTAGATTCCATAACTCATCTATCTCCTCATCTAGTCTACTTCTTTGTTGAAACATATTTGTCTAGATTCCCTTCTCTACCACAACGTTCATTTTCCTAGAAGTATAGCGAACTTCCAAATATTTATCCCTCTATTGTACAACAGATTC
Organism: Pseudotsuga menziesii; assembly: GCA_001517045.1. NCBI lineage: Eukaryota > Viridiplantae > Streptophyta > Pinopsida > Pinales > Pinaceae > Pseudotsuga > Pseudotsuga menziesii. The sequence continues at coordinate 172,289 of LPNX010476447.1, read as the reverse complement.
ACTCCTACTACTTCCCTCATCTTCTTCAACCCAGTCTTGAGCTGCCCTATTGGCCCTCAAGACAACTTCGTCCTCTGTATTTTCCTTTAGCCAATGAAAGTAAATTTGATTGCCACCAATAAAATATGCTTCCTCATACAGCATTCTAGCTATCCACTTGCATTATACCTGTAGTAAAATCAGCAAATAGATATGTAAATTACAGACATTCCATATGTCCATAGTTTTACCCTCATCTTCATCCTTTTCAAGCTGTTGGAAAATATTCAACAATTGTCCCTCTGTGCCAACTATGGAACCTACAAATAAACATAGATGGTTAGTTTGAAAAACAAAAGGCACTTCAGCCTCAACCAATGCCTTCTCTTCCATTCTTCCATGTTGATTTGTTTTTGTAAAACAACCTTTGAAATCCTCAATGGACTTCTCATCAACATCCACATTTTCCTCTGTATATTGTTATGAAATATTTTCCATGTCCATGATTTTCTTGGTAAAATCTATATCAGCATCCTCTCCTTCTTCATCAAGGTACTCACCTTTCTCAGGTTCACACATCATGTGAACTTCCTCATGCTCAGCTTCCCTGAGCCTTTCCTCTTTCTTCACCCAAACACTAAGTCTGTGCTTGAGATTCTAAGAACATAACCTCTATACAGGCCATTGCACCTTATTCTTAAACCTCCATACATAATACTAACCTCCTATAGCTTCCTCATGCAACAGTTCAGTCACCTTACTAAGCCTTTCCCTCAGCTCATCAACCTATTTCCGCAATCGTCTTTCTGCAACAAGTTTTCTACAAGAAGGTTGTGGGATGCACAGCCAACTTTCCAAAGTTGCTCCCTCACAACTTTCCTCCCACAACTTTTCCTTCGCAATTGTTCTCATCCATCATATCTTTGTGGCCTTCTCCACGACCAACGATCTCCTCTTTGGCGTGGATCTCAGATATATTTATAGATTTGTTATTGCTTTTGAAACTTCCATTATAGATCTCTCCTAGACCGTCAGATCTCCGTTTATGGACTCAATCTCCATCATTTGTTCTCTGCAATAAACTGGTTAAGGAAAAAAACTTGTGTGTTACGCCGATTTATCATGGAATCGATCAATCCAACTTGCAAACTTGAAGACTAATTAGCCTAACCCTCCTATGCATGCATCTACGATCTATTTCAACTGTTCACAATTTAATGCGTGAATCAACCATTTCACAGAAATACCCAAGTATTCAGAAAATCGATGAAGTCGACTGTGCATAGACACACAGTTCAAACAATAAATGCATAGAGGCCAATAACACTACAAACACACAACTACTCTTCCTATTAAGCAAACACACACACACACCCCTCGACTTGCCTTCCTCCGTCTTCTCAAAATATTTACAAGTGGAACCTTACGCAAGTCTATCCATCTCTCTGCAAATGGGATTTTAACCCAGAAGAATAGAACTAAAGAAAAGAACCCCCTTTACTTCTCTAATCTTCCTATTTAACCTAAACTATTACCCCCTACACTTAGTGGTCCTACCACCGAAAACAAACAACTACAGGGCATGATGAAAACGACCCTATCACAAACAAACAAACTACGGCTTGATCTTCATGCAGGGAGTCATGATCCACGATCACTCCTACTAGCACTAACAACCTATGACTCAGCAAAACAATAAAACCAAAAAATATGCCTATACCTGTTATCTGGAAATAAACTCTTTACTGGAGAATTACAATGGTTTTACAATAAACCCCTCCTTGGGAAAATGTCAAGACCTTAGGGTCTGATCACAAATTTAGTAGTTGGCCTTGAGAGATAATGCTTCTACATCAATTGTCCTTGTAGCATTCATGGAAATAATAGAAATGACATACAATCAAACATTTCCATGATGATGGCGATGATGATGATGGTGATGATGATGATGGTGATGATGATGGTAGCATTCATTAGTTTCATGCTTTTTGTTTTTGGTAAGAAAGGATTGGGTGAGAGGGCCTATTTAAATAGCATAGGTGGCTACCCTAACCATCCTCCAAAGGACACCCTAAGGGCTGGCCCCTAAAGGTTGGCATTTGGGGCAGTCAAAAGCTGCCCCTTTCCATTGCATTAGCTGGTCAACTCCACCACCCTAATAAACTCAAGCTACTCCCTAGATAGCCTCCCTAAGGGCTGGCCCATGTGGCAGCCAAGGGCTAGCCCCTAAAGGTTGGCATTTTGGGTATTCAAATGATTCCCCTTTCCACCGCCCTAGCTAGTCATCTCCACCACCCTAAGAAACTCAATTTGCTCCCCAAATTGTCGCCCTAAGAAACTCAAGATGCTCCCTAGATTTCCACCCTATGTTTTTTAGAGTGGTTTAAGCAATACCAAGTCTAGCCACAAACTCTTATGATCTGATAATGGGAGAATCTAAACCCATAAATCAAGAGCTGAAGAGGAACAAAAAATATCAAGTGGAAAGCAATTATCCAAATGATTTGATGACCATTTGCAGGAACTTGTCAACATTACAAATCCCTAGATACTTGGATATAACATTGACTTAGATGTAAGTTTATTTCCAAGCAATTTTTTTCTACCTCAAATCTATCTGAAAGCATCTGCAAAAGGTTAAATATGGTATTGCAATCTGGTTTTAGGATTCAACATGCTCCTGTAGGGGATTTGAGGCTATATTCGTGGCTTCCAGTGTTGTAGTTTTCCTTGTTTTTGCATGTTTTCAGCTTGGAAATTTTTTTATTTTCTCTATCTTTGAAGGAATCGAGTCCATTTCCAAGACGTCAAAAAGCATGGAGGGTCATAGGTACTATAGTCACTTAAGTTTATTCCCTTTGGATTCTTTTAATCTGCATTAGGTTCAAAGGAGTGTTCGAGAAATTAAAGACCTCCAGATGGCTTTCTCCTATTATACTATAGCAGTGGGATAGCATGTTAGCTTGACTCTCAGAAATCCAAAAATGTTGAATTATTGGCAATAGTGACACATCAAAGCAAACCAATTGAGAAATTGGAAGAAGACTTGAACATCTTCTATGAATTGGTTTTGGGTTTTTCTAAGAGCTCACATTCTTTGGTCTCTCTTCCAAAGGTGTCTATTGGATATGTTAAAGTCACATATATTTATGTTAGGTATGTTAAAGTCACAAAGGATGGAACAGTCAAACAAATGCATGAAGACATGGAAAATGAAAATGAAGCCTTGGAGATGAACTTTAAGGAATACATAAACCGGTAGACTTTTGAATTATATTGCTAGAATTGTAAGAGTGACTGAAATAGGAGGAAATCATTTTGGGTCTTTTTGAAACTCCAATATCAGGCATTCCAATTTTTCTATTAATTTGTTGTATAGTTATGCAATGTTGCAAATATTGGTTCCAACTTTTCTATTAATTTGTTGTATAATTATGCAATGTTACAAATATTGGATTAGGGAATATATCATTGAGGGTCCAAAAAAATAAACTTATTAGAAACATTGGTGGAAATTTCAAAAAATATTGACAAGCATAAACTTGGATCTAAAAAGCTCAGAATATCAGAAACATTTGCAAACTAACAATTCAAAAAATTGAAAATATTGGGAGAAATTATAGATATTTGCAATTGTGGCCACAACATTCTTTTAATACAAATGATAATCATTTCATTTTAATAAAATAGAGAATCTATTTCTCTTATTAAATATTAGAAAGGTATATGCACATTCTTGTCTCTGTTGCCCATTGATGGGCTAGAAACCTTCTGAAATGATCGATTCTGATCTTCTCTTTTGAAATATACTGTGTTTCTTATCAGAGAATTAGCAAACGTTTCTGATGATCTTATGTGGAAGAAATGATGAGATCAATCTGTGGCACTAGTTTCTTTTCAGTAAAAAATTTAGCTCTTATCTTTTACATTTGTCCTTGATGATGGATGAAAATGGGTGAAGAATTCAATGGAAGCCCGTTGTTGGATCAAAAACTTTCTCCTCAATTAACCCAAGATTTCTTGCACAATAGGTTGATCAACTGCAAAAATATACACTTAGATATGGGTATTACAGTTAATTCTAATCCTGAGCCATTTTGTGAACTGCAGATTAGTGTCATTGCTTTTATTACATAGGAACCATTGAGACATCTTTCAAATACAGCACACTATTTTTGGTGGCATATTTTCTTTTTTGGATTTTGAGCTAGGTAAGTTCAGTTTCCAACTTTTGTAACTGGGCTCACAAAGTATCGGCAAAATAAGTTGACATTTCTGTCATAGATCACAACATTTTAGTCAAACTTTCAAACTTGTGTTATTTCCTAGTGGTAAGTATATGTTCTCTATTTCTTAAAGTTTATGTAAGTTGATTTTTTAATAAGCTGAATTATTTGCAATTTTTCAAAATCTTGCCCTCATTGTCCATTGACAAGATTGAAAACTTCTGAAATGATGTATTATGAGATTTTATTTTTATATATAGTATGTTATATTTATTTCCTAAAACTTTAGCATACTCTTTGATGCATACTCTTTTTCTATACTAGTGATGAACAACTTCATCGCTAGTATAGCAAGTTCGTCGGATTTTTTTAAAAATTTCCTACCGTCGCACTAGCGACACACTTCGTCTCAACATTTTTTTTTAAATGGTCCGTCTCTATAGAGACACAGTGTTCGTCGTTAAACTTTGTTTTTTTTAATTACTTGTTGTCTCTAAACCAACAAAGTATCATCGTTAAAATTTGTTTTTTTTTTTTTTTATATCCCATCGCTATAGCGATGACCAGTTCTTCGCTAAACCAACGAAGGTGTCGTCGCAAAATCTTTGTTAATTTTTTAAATTGGATTTCATCGGTAAATTATTGTTGCAATAACAATGGATATTCATCGCAATAGCGATGAAAAGACTTCATAGAATTAGCCACCCTTTCGTTGCAAGTGCAACACATGCCATTCATCACAATTGCAATAAAATAGGGAAAGTATTTCTATAGCGACATAAGTTTTCCCATGAAACGAATGGGACATTTTCGTGGCTATAGAAATGCACAAATGTTGCAATAGCAAAGAAAGTACATGGGAAAAATGTCCACATGTACTAGTGCTGGTACTAAAAACACTTTACAATGTAAACACCCTCCATTACTCACCAATCTCAGACCAATGAAACACAACAATAGCATAACATCCTTAGATTCCCAGTGCTAAAAAACAATTCCGGGGATATATAATAGGTTGCAAGAGTGAATTAGCACATATACAGACAACATGCACATACACCATTAACATTTGATGCAAGAGGCCATCCTCGGATCTCCAATATTTAAAAAAACAGAAAGAAAATCCACAAAAGAAGTGACCAAAAATGCACAGAACCCTCTTCAATTTTGAAAGTTTTACCAAGGAAACTTCTAAGAGACTATCTTCTAGAATATTACGCTCTAAAGAGGAAGAAGGGAGTTTTCAAAATCTATCCTTGGGTTTCTGCCACCATCCATATAGAAAAAGAAGTTGATTGAGCCCTCCCTGTGATTCAATGTTTCTTTGTGCCTACTTTGGCATCTGAAAACTTCTTCCATTTGAAATGATATGAAAACCACCAAAACCTTGTGCGTGCCTGCTCCCTCAACAAAAGCACCTAGTTTCCTAGTTCGACTAGCTTTACCTTATCCACAGAAAAGCATGAAAAGAATAATAAAGCAGAATCTATTGTAAATTGTTGTATACTAATTATGGATCATCAAAAGGTGGTCAAGATCAACCCAGAATTAGAAATAAATCATTCCTAGGATACATATTGCATGTATTGACTTTAAGTTGCAAGTGGATGCCAACTAAGTAAGCTAGTGGGTGAATAATTAATCAAATAATGATTAATTATTTTATCCTAAGTTATGATTGGGTTTAATATATTCCAACACCCCCCTATAAGTATGACAAAAAATATAGATGCATATAGGGCCCAACAACAAGGCTATGGTCACCCTTTAACAATTATTATGTCCAAAAAATTGAGGAAAGAGGCAAAACCACATGGGGAAAATACTCCCTCAAGAAAGGACATGGCACAAAATTTGAAATAATATGTCTTCAACATATCCTTATCTTCACTTGAATGATCTGAATGAACTTCTTTTGGATGGAAGACTTGTTGAAGAGATCATGAACTCCATGATCGTGCATTGGAGTGTAGAACCTGCAAGAAGGAAAAGGAGAGACTCCTTGTATCTCATCATCTGATGAAGTAGGAGAATTATCTGAATTCTTCTTTCTGTTTTCAAACTCTTATCTGAAATAATATTCTGAAATGGAAAAGAGATCTACGAATACTTATTCCCAAAGAGTACAAAAATTAAGACAATTTATTTCACACCCAATTCCCTGAATAGCTACAAAATTGTGATGTGAATCACATGTCAATATTCCAATATGATGTAGCACCTATATAGATCTGATATGAGTCTGATAAAACTCTTATATATCAGAAATATTAGCATATGTAACAGCAAAGACAAAGGCTTCAGTGGCTCCATGAGGATATAGGGCTAGACTAGGAAAATTATGAGCAACTGGGGAAAATTGATAGATGTAAAAATCTGAATGATGGATGGGCATAAGATATGAACCATAAGTGTTTATAAAATATCCAAACATGTTTAATATCTGTCCAAATATGATCAAGGACATGGATAACCAGCCACTGAAAGATAGGAAAGACTTCAAACCATGTAAGATAAATATCACTACATAATAGACCGAGGACTCAACTAGTGAACTTAGGATTTGTATAGTATTAGGATTATTCAGAGTTATGGTAGATGGTATGATATGTGTATCAACCTGAAAATTTTCATCTAAATAAGAATCCAAAGGATCACATATAATCATATCAGTAGACTCATGGGAATACATTGGTAATGAATCCTCTATGTGAAAGGAGGAAAGAATGAAATGTTCACAACATTCAAGGAGGTTTTGAGTATTGATGACAAGAACAAAGGAGGAGATGCTGAAGCACATGATATCAAGTAAGGTAAGTGGTATGACACAAACAAGGCTTGATTTGGCTAAGCAAACATCCTGGAAATCACTGGGTTGTGCACCATCAATGAGAGAGGTATGCACAAAGTGTGAAGAGTTAGGCACATAGATCTCAGAATCTAAGATAGGAGATATAGAGAACACTGAATGGGTGATGGGATCATCATCAATATCAATATATGCTCCATATGTTTCTTTTTTTTCATCAATAGTATCACAAGAAGAAAAAGAACCTTCAAGAGACACAGAAATAGATGGCTCTTCAATATTTGCTTCTTCATTGAAGGAGGAAGCATTCAAATCAAGGAGAGTAGAAGCAACATGAACTGTATGAGAAAATTCTTCATCGTGATCAACTTCATCAGAGAATTTAGAGGCCAAGAAATCTTGAGAGAGAGAACAAGAGGAGATGATGGGTTCACTCCATGCTTCATCTTCTATTTCCTGCAAATCAAATGCTTTGTCCAAATTCTTCCAAAGCTCAAATGGATACTCAGCAGAATCTATGAGATGATGTATATTTGGAGACATTCCCAAACACATAATTCCATAAGTTATATCACAATTATTTATCCAATCAATATTCTCTTCATAGGACTCAGGTTCTCTCAATGCACCAATGGAGACATCAAAGAATTCTCACAAGCATACACAGGAAAAATAGAGAGAAGAAAAGAGATTGAATCACATGGATGAAGAGATGAATATTGGTGTGTATACTTTCATTTAATAATGATGAATAATAGTGTACATAAATAGTACATCCCTCAAAGGAAAATTGAGTTGTATGGAGACAACTCATGAATCTCAAAAAGGATGACTTACCAAAATATAGCAAACCCCCATAGGTGGCTAAAGCACTTCCCAAATCTATCAAGGGCCTCACAAATTGGAAAAATCATGAGTGAGTTTTCAAGGAGATGGAAAAAAATATGCTAATCCTAGAAAATGGAGTAAAATTAATGAAGGATGGGTTGGAAACAAAAGCACCCAATTTCCTAGTTTGACTAGCTTTACCTTATCCACAAAAAAGCGAGAAAAGTAGAATAAAGCAGAATCTGCTGTAAAGTGTTGTATACTATTTTTGGATAATCAAAAGGTGGTCAAAATCAACCCAGAATTAGAAATAAATCATTCCTAGGATATAGATGGCATGTATTGACTTTAAGGTGCAAGTGGATGCCAACCAATTAAGCTTGTGGGTGAATAATTAATCAAATAATGATTAATTATTTTATCCTAAGTTGTGAGTGGGTTTAATATATTCCAACAATTTACAGCTACTACTAACCGAGCTATTGCCTGGGGGGTAGACCCACTACTACTTTCTTCTTGCTTTCTCAGTGTCGCTTTCCTAGTCTTTGCTAATGAATTGTAAATATCTTCATCCTCCCCACCAAACATAGCATCTCCATATTCATCTACCTGCATTGCATTTGATGAATTCTCATCATGAATCCATATAGAATCCTCTACTAAGTTTCTTATATGCATTTTGATATACAATTTTCTTGAGTTCGGATTCTGCCTTTTCTACATTTTCCCTGGAAACCTTTCTTTCTATATCATCCCTAGAACCAATGTCCCCAGCACCTAATCCAGCAGCAATTGCTTCTGCTTTGAGCTCATCAATGTCTAGCTTATCCTTCTTCCGCAACTTTTTCTTCTTCTTAGATTTCTTAAATTGAATCTTTTCCTCTTGAGTATAATAATTAGAAATAAGTGATCCTGGTTGAACCAGTAACTATTCAGTTTGAGTAGTCATAGTTGTGCCTTGCAGCCTCTTATGTATCTTAAGAGACATACAATATTACACAAACATAAAAGATAACATTAGCATTCTACATATCTGGAGAGAAACATTTACACAAACATAAAAGGTGATATCAGCTTTCAACTACACATTAATCCTCCCTAAACTAGTGTGCTTGTATTATTAAAAAATAATAAAATATAACTACAAGTTGGGTCTAAGCCTTCAAAAAGCCTAAAACAAGCCTTAAAAACCCCTACAAACAAGGTAACTCTAAGCCTTCAAAAAACCTAAAACAAGTTACCTCTAATCCTAATAGAAACTCATGTATCAAACATAAAAGGCATAATATGATAAAAGGATTATGAAGATCTATCAACCATTGTTGTGCACCATACATATATCAACCTGTTTATTTTGCTAAGGGGCATGGTGAAACGAATATTCTTGATTTGAGTTTGATGGGTTTTTCAAATTCAAGAAGAAATGGTTCTTGCTACTGATATAGTCCATAGAAGCACTTAGGTTTCCGAAAATTTCCTTTTGATGCACAAGTTTATCCTCAAATTTAGCCCAAAAATTAAATTATTGTTGATTAGGGGGTCAAATAGGGATGAGGATTGCTTTTAGGGCCTAGTATGTGCCCAACAACATGGATTTATTTCTCAAATATCGATTGTTTACTACTGATACTCATTCTCAGAAGTTCCCAGGTATGGGTTTTATCCACTTTACCATCTTGTCAAAATCGTACCCATAACACACTAAAACTTGGATTTAGTTGATTTATGGTTTTTTGAAGGTTGGGACATACTTTTTCAATTGTTGTTTGAGGCTAACAAATACCAGAACTGACTAGAAATATCCCAGATCAATTAATTAGGTTGTTAGGAGGATCAACATATGTCAAGGTCATCAAGGAATGTTCCTAGGACTCATTTTGATTGTTGTATGAGGATTAGATATGACAACATGCCCATGTTTTCTTTAACCATTTCAAACTATGTCAAACTCCATTATATTGTCCAAGACTAATGGGCCTTCATTTCAACCCTTTTAACTCATATAGAGTGTCATAAACTAGTAAATAGCTTATGAAATGGTATACATCATCCTCTTTATCAACCACTTTCTATTCATCAAAGACAAAAGGTTATGGTCTAGAAAAATTGTTGTGAGAAGCATGAATGGATTCACTATTGTTGATAGAAATTCTTTCATATTTGAGAATTCAGGGCCAATTACATCATGTGCTAATATCCCTTTGCATATATAGAAATACTATAATAATTCACATAAAAACATCATAATTGATACCTTGACAAAAACCAAGACTGGTACTAAAAAAAATTTACAACGCAAACACCCCCCATTACTCACCAATATCAGACTCATGAAACACAACAATAGCATAGAATCCTTTGATTCCTAGTGCTAAAAAAATTTCCAGGGCTATATAACAGGTTGGAAGAGCGAATTGGCACATATACAGACAACATGCACATACACCATTAACAGTTGATGCAAGAGACCATCGTCAGATCTCCAATATTTAAAAACGCAAAAACAAAATCCGCAAAAGAAGCAACCACAAATGCACAGAACCCTCTTCAAGTTTGAAATTTTTGCCAAGGAAACTACTGAGAGCCTATATTCTAGAATATTACGCTCTGAAGAGGCAGAAGAGAGTTTTCAAAAGCTATCCTTTGGCTGCCGCCACCATCCATATAGAAAAAGCAGTTGATTGATCCCTCCCTTTGATTCGATGCTACTCTGTTCCTGCTTTGGCATCTAAAAACTTGTTCCATTCAAAATGATACGAAAACCACCAAAACCCTTTGCGTGCTCGCTCCCTCCGTGAAAATGTCAAGGATTTGCAATAAAAAATCCCCAAACGTATTTGGGGTATTTATATAAAAAATAATATAAGCCCTTATACCCTTATTATATGCTCAATATATTGTTTTGAAATTTTTTTATTTCTTAACCTCCAATATGAACGAACATGTTATAATATTGGTCCATGAGTGATGCCCTTGTGGTATGCAACAGGATACTGATTAGGATAATCTAGCATATCCTCCCTCTACATCAAGTGACACAATAATAGGAGGTCACCTCCCTCTTGCAGAGTTGGGATTGGTTCCTTTTACTCCATCCAAGCATCATGTAGTGGCATGCCTGGATACGATATTCTTCGACCTGAAGAAGAAAGCCATTGTTTGGAGATTGAAAAAGAGATTAAAGGTTGGCACCCAACCTGATGTAGTCACGGAAACTGAGAAAACCATCATGCAATGCACCAACCAAGATCCCATATTTTTAGCATCAGTAAACATTGTAGATGCTCAAGCTAATGCTAATAACGTTGGCAAATTGGTAGAATATGGTGAACACTATGAAGAAAGAATGCGTAAGATGAAGAACACTCTGGTTAAAGAAAGAGGAGAGGGAGGAGAATTAAAGAGAAAACATGAGGCTACTCTTTCAGATTTTGAAAAGCTCCAAAATGCTTACCAATATTTAGAATTAGAAAAGGAGGCACTGGTGTTGTCAGTTACAATCACTGGGGGAGAGAAGAAGGATATTGAAATCTATATTTTGGAATTAGAATCTTAGAGATCTGTAGTAAAAAAGAAAACAGAGGAGCTGAAAACCTGAGTGGAGGAATTGGAGGTTCAGAACCAATCATTGTAGACTCAGTTAAAGATAGCCACTAAAAGACAACTTGATATCACACCTTTTTGTAATCAAGCTTTCCTAATTCAAAGGAATATGCATCAACTGCAATTGAAACTCGTAGACAAAGTATATAAGATCAAGCAGGAAGACGCGAGATTGAAGTAAATTTCAGTGGTATTGATTGATTTCAGAGAAGGGATTTTAAAAGTTGCGGAAAAGGTTAAAGGAAAACTAACTTGGATAGAAGCTAATGCATCATTTCTTGAGTACTTACCACAAAAGATAGTAGAAGGATTGAGAATAGAGTTTTAGCTCCTAGAGTTCTGCAAAAAACCCGCTTTGAGATTGACCACTGGGGTCAAAAATACTTTAGAAAGATGCACGAATTTCAACAATAAAAAGTGCATAGTGCATAATAAATTCTAGACCTATTCAGTGAAAATGATCAAGGAGTTCCTCGACAAAGATGAACATCTGAAATATCTGTAGGATAGATTGCGTGAGGATGAACTAAGCATACAAAAAATTGAAGGAACCAATGAAGAAGCGGTAAAAAAACCGATTGCACAGGCCTCAGTTGGTAATTACCTCTTCGAAGACCTATACAGGGTAACTCCACCCAAAATGGCAGAAATAAAGTCACAACTGGTTGTGCACGAAGTGACTGTAAAATTACTGGAGCCTATAGACTACAAAACTATTGTTGCAGAAGCTAATGCATGGGGTGAATTCATTGAGAGACTAGATGGGCCCACTTGAAATTTTGTCTTACCTACATTTGGCACTTTATTTAATTTATTTTATTTTATTTCCATTTTCCTAGTGCAAGACACTAAAGGACAAATTTTGGAAGTCGAGAGGTCAAGGAAGTCCAAAAGGCTGAGGTAGCCAAAGAGTCACTTGTAAAAGTGTATAAATAGGAGTGGAGGATAGATTAGAGGATTTTCACTAGCAAATACATGCTGAGTTATTTATATGAAGAATTATTTTTTCTATGAATAAAGGAGAACCACTTTTGTTGGGGGAAGGATTGTACTAGTTTTCAAATGGATTGTGTGGATTAATTATGTTGAACTACTTCTTATTTAGCTGCTATGCAACTATGATATCGTTATAACTTAATGAATTATTTTAATTTCTATTAGAAATAGTGTACATATAATTAGTAATGAATGTTTTAACATTGTGAAGCTATCTTAGTTTAATTTTCCTGTTGTGAATATGTGTGTGGAATTTGGACAACTATCTGTAGAATTCAATATGCAGCATTACAGTACATTACTCTATTAGATACAAGCTTTTCTCCCCTTGGGGATAGATAGAGTATCTTAGAGTAGGCTAGATCATATTTGTTTTGATTTCATAGAAGTGATTGAGGAGTAAGAGCGGTAAGACAAGAGGTAAGAACCTACGCATCTCTAGTGAGGTTCTTGTTCACCGGTCACTTGCATTTAGTTTAGGCACTTGCATTTCATCCTTAAAGCATAAAATAATATAAACGGTGGACCAGGCCACAACCGGTAAAAAAAACTTAAACACTTTAATTCTACGGTAGTGAGGCCGCTAACCGGACGAGTTCCCCACACTAAATGGTGAACGATCTAGTTGGGATCGCTTACTAGGGAGAATCCTTATTGTCAGTACCTGGGAATTTTCCAAACATCAACACCCCCCAAACCCTTCAATTCCCTCTCTTTATACCTTCTTCATTTGACTTCCCCCTTCTTCCACTGCCTTTCCCCTTATTCCACTGCCTTTCAATTCCCCCTTTTGTTTTCCTGTCTAACTCATATTTAAAATATTATGTATTATGAACTTCTTTCTCGGGAAATTAAATGTTATTAAATCCAGTTTAGTTTTAGTTAAAGAATGCATTGTACATTAATTAAGTATTCTTGAATTGTCCAATTTAGGACCCTTCACGAGACTATGGATCTATTATTGTCCTTATCTTTCATTTAATATGTTGAATTAAATAATAAATGAATAGTTATCATGTTGACTCTTCGTAATTTGGAGTGGTAATTTAATTAAATTATCAACCGAACTTTTGATTCTTTGTCTGACATAGTATTACTTTTATAATCATTTTAATAAACCTTGTATTGTCTTATATGGTGCATTCGTTCAATTAATAATATTTACAACGTTTCTGATTAAATCACTTTCATAATAGGAACCTAGTAATCAGATATTTTAACATTATCATTTATGGATTTTATAATGGATAATCATTTTAGTTTAATGGAAACCCTGTAGTAATAATACTAATATTAATTACTATTTATCGTAATTAAATACATTACTACTAATAATAAAAACAATAATAATTAATAATTTTATTATTAATTGATTACAATTAATGAAACCAACATTTATCTGTTTAATTGTTAAGCTTAATGGAAACATAATAGTAATAATACTACCATCAATTACTATTTATCGTTATTAATAACATTACTAATAATAATAATAGTAACAATAATAATAATAATAATAATAATAATAATTTATTGCAATTAATAACATTGACATGTATCTCTTTAATAACTAAGGACCCCAGTACTAATCTAGTACACTTTTCTTAATAAACAAGGTACATTTACTGGTTTAATTAATCATGATCTCCAGTTAAACCATACAACTGTGCAAGGTTAATGTTTTTCAATGATATTTCATACTGACAATACTTCTCTTAATTGTTTGTTACGATGTCTACATACAATTAACAAATAGTTTTGTTGACTTATTCTTAAACATGCCCTAACAACTGAAGATCCATTATATGAATTGATCTGTGTGTAACTATCTTATTGCCTACTACAACTTATACGATTATTTGACATGTTACGTATTTTTATATTTATACGAGCTTGCATGTGCAAGGTGTGCATGCATGGCCAGTACATGCACAGGTCAAACATGTACTATAAACATACCTCATCTTTCCTACACATAAATTCTAGCAGATACTAATAATCCTTCACACAAATAGGAAAAGTTTACATATATAATATAATTGCTTTAACATTCTTTGGTATTTAATAGTTAATCTTTTTATGATTTCCTATCTTACCCTTATGTTATTATCAACTTAACTGTTCAAAAAATATGGGTACCTATAATCACTAATTTGGTATCATAAAATTCCTAACCCCCAACAATACTAACTAACATATCCTCCCATCCTAACCTACATCTGCATCCTCCCTTTCCTTCCTCTACTAGTACAAAGTGGATGCCATCTATACTGACCTAACCACACAGAACCTGAGAGTGGTAGTGTCGGATAACTAGTGGACCTAGCCTCTCCTATAAGGTATCTAACATTTTCCATCACAACAACTTAGGTAGCGTGTCTCAGCACTTCCCTCCAATGACCTCGGGTATCAAAGTGACATTGGGTGGGAAATACATCCATCCCTCTCAACAAACTAGGTCTATACCCTACCAAACCATACTATGTTTCCATTGAGGTTATTGGTATGTGTCATCATATCATCGCTTTGGTAATTAAGGCTCTCTGTAAGATATGTACTACATCACACTTTGCATCACGTACTCAGTTATTACATAGCCCCTGTACCCTACGGTTTAGAACTTTGCAAACATACATCCAAAGGAATATTAAATCAGTAGTTGGTCAATATTATCAACATTATTACCTTTCATCGCATAGAATCATTAAATCAATCACATCATGGGTGGGTATCCATGTATCACATTATACATATCACATCATATCAAGAACAAAAATCTAACATACATTTATAAAACAAAGGAATCTCATGATGACCACAACATAGTAATCTCATAAGCATAGTAACATCATGAAAATGATAACATCATAACATCATAATCAGAGCATCTCCATAAGCATGATAATATCATAACATCATAATCAATATATAATCCAGTCTAACATGCCAAAATATAGTTTACTTAGTCTATCTTAGTCCAACAGATAATAAGCAAATACAGTGTGATAAGTTTGACTGATGAACATGTCTAGTCAAAATATGGGGTGTTACATAATTCATATTTTTATTGTCAATAAAAGAAAGGAAAAAGTGGCATTCGTATCTATAAACATATAAACAAGCTATTTTTTCTTAAAGGGTATCTTAAAAATGAGAGATTTGGAAAATAATCTAATTGGGGATTCATACACTATATTAAGTTTGTGGGTATTGATAATACTCTGTGTTGTAATAAAGGTTTGTGGGTTCCATAATCACTCCACATTGTAAAGTTTTCAATTCTATCATTTTGTTGGTATGTCAATATTTGGGTCCCCACATGTTCGTTGGACCATTAAGGGACGAGATAAAAAGTGGAGTAACCACTTTCTGTTAGTATCGTTAGTGTAGTTGTGCTTGACCAACACCTCTAGTTGTGAGTGACCAAATACTTCTTGTGAAATGTATAAATAAATCCCTTCTCTCATCATTCATGCATTTGTTCATTTGAGGTTCTAGGAGTTGAGAGATTCGAGCTTTAGTATATGATCTTATATTGGATTACCTTAGTAATTTGCATAATCAAAAGATGAGTCTTCCTAGCAAAAGATTCGCCAAGTCATTACAAGATTTTATGATTTGATAAAATATTTGCCAAGTTTTTACAATATTTTATTATTTAGTGAAATATTTGCCAATATTTTACAATATCTTATAGTTTAATGAAAGATTCGTCAAAATTTTACAAGATTCTATAATAGAATAAAATATTACCCAAAATATTATATATACATATTATATTATGGATAAAATAGCCTTCAATGTTTTCTATATATTAGGGAGATCTGCCCATTTATTATACATATAATTTTTGGGGTTGTTCTTAAAATTAACCTTGTATTCTATTCCATTGTCCAATGTTGTAAAACATTAATTGTTGATTAAATGTATGGATGATCAATATATGGATATTTGAACATTACAATGAGCATATGTTGAATTCAATGGTATAACACATGAATACAATTATTATATCCAACCACCATAATTAAAATTCAAATATCAATATTTTTATTAAAAAAATATTGATTTTTTATTATTAATTTAGAACAAAATAATAATAATAAACAATTAATTAAAATATAGAAATATTAGTGTGTTATTTTTTATGAATTCATTGAATAGTGTGGGGCATACATAAATAATTAATTTTGAGGTTCTTTTTACAATGTGAGAAATTACACACCGATGCTTCTTGTTGTTATCAATGCACCATTCTTACAATAATATAGTAATCATTTGTATTGCATTGAAGTCCATATAAAACAATAATCAATGGTCGTATCATCACCATAAAATTTATAGGACACAACAATGTGAATGGAAATAAAATCACCATTGGATACAATTTAAATGATATGGACTGATGCTTATAGGTTTATGGTGAACCGGTGTACAGTTTAAATTATATGCATTGGTGCTCTTATGTTTAAGAAGTGCTAGTGTATTTGTATGACTATTGTGCACTGATAAAAAAAATCTCCACTCTAACCTCCTATTGTCTATTTTTTTAAATTTATAATGAACATATGTTATAATGTCCATCAAATCCTATATTACCAATGGAAGAGGTTTGGAAGATATTTTTGTAAATAAATTTCAAAATATTGTAACACTAAAATCTCATGAAAATACATCCACTAGATTGTAATGTCCCTTTTTTAAATTTTATTAAATGACCAATTTTTTTTCACTTTTCCCCAATTTTGAGCTTAACTAGTTTTGATGTCTAGACCTCCAAATTGGCCCAAATGCTCCCAAATTTTCTCTGAAGGTACATGACAGATACTTAAATATGATGTTCATATATGTTTAATGACCCCCCAATTACTTCTAAAAACTTGTTTAATGTTATGTTCAAAGTAGGATTCTTTACTAGCAAATTGGGGTTCCAATTCCCCCTGGGTAATTGCCGGAAATTGCTTCACAAATGATCCCAAAGTCATTGGAATTTATGACCAGAGGCTTGGAATGTGTAAGGGACCCTTTCAAAGTCTCATATGCATCATGTTTCAGTTTATACAGTCTGTTATGACTCTTTCCAAAACAACTCCCAAGTCACAATTTCGACCCTTGGGGAAAATGCACCAAATCTTCTCCCCATGCAATAAAAATGAGTAAAATGGCTTCCAATGCTTAAGGAATGAACATGAGAATTGAAATAAACATTAATAATTGTCCATATTTCATACATTTATCAGAGATAGATTCCTCCATTTTAAATAATAAGCATTACCATGGCATATATCAAAATAGAGTGGAAATGGTCATTGTTTGCTCATTAAAAGTCATTTTGACATACAAATATTGGGAATTTCGACTTGAAACTTTCTGAGAATGAAGAAAAAATAATATTTAACTGAATAGAATCATAAATGGATAGTTAAATTCTCTCCCAATTTTAAATCATCGGCATTACAATGGTTTAAAACAAGATAGTGGGGAAATGACTCCATTTCTTCATTGTTCAACATTTTTACATGAATTCGTTTGGGTATTTTGAACTGAGAGTATTATAAAAGTGAAATATAGAGAATATACATCATAACATAATATAATTGCATTATAATCTTCCCCAAAGAGATCAATAGCTCAACCAAAGCGTAATCCCTCAATTGGCATGAATGCGATGTGAAAACTGGAAATAGTTGAGAGAGAGTGCTACAATAGAAGAATACACATTATTTCCTATAGATTAAACCTAAAAATAAGACTCCATTAAATCTCCATGAAATACCTGAGTGGCCTCTCCAAACACCAACTTGTATGGGAATCTTTCACCCTCTAAATTGGCTAAGGCAAGAAAACTAGTCATCCACTAGCTCTCACAATTCACAAATGACAATTTCTCAAATGATAAAAAGATATTATCTTGGTTGCTTCCTGTATTTTATAAAATTTATTATACTTATAAGGTTCCAAATACATCCACAAAATCAATCCAAGATGAATTAGGGTGTGTGCTCATTAATTGACATGTGTCCCCTCTTTCCTAGCCTTCCACCTTCCCCAAATTTGACTAGGAGCCAATTGAGCTTCCCAAACTCACATGAGAGCTCTATTAGATGGTATATTTCAAAATTACATGTCATATATGTCAGATTTCAACCTTCAGATCTTATTTGTGTCATAGGTGTCATAGCATCTTCATCATTGTTTTCATAGAGCTAGGGAATCTAGTCCAAGTGTCTCACTAACTCCAAAATGACTCTTCCTTTCCCATGTAAGTTACATTTAATCCAAAATATGACCTATTATGAATATGGACAAGTGTATTAGTCATATAACTCATCCAAGAACCTTTATTATTTCCATGGATTCAAAATTGCAAGAGGAGGATGCCATGTGGCACCAATTTTCTAGCTTGTGTGGACCCCATAGTCTCCATGTATACTCATGCTCCATTGCCACTTCAATTTTATCTTGTATTTATTTAATAAGATACATTATTAAATATTTATACCATTCTAATATCTTAACATCATTTATTGTCCCCGTTATTCCAAATCCCAAAGCTTCCCACCCCAACCTCGGAAACTAGTAATTTTCCTCCTTGGCAATTATTTGACCCTTAGTATCAATTTGACAAACTCTCATGAATATGGAAAATGTGATTAGGCCATTGTGACCCAATGAAAAATTTGGGACATGACATAGATGATGTATTCCTTGTAGTTACTTTTTCCCACCCTCCTTATATGCACTTACATTGGATGATTTAATGTCTAGCCATCATGGTTGTAATACCTCGGTTTTAACCCCGCTTGCATTAAAAATACATGATACACATATTGTAAATAATCTTGGTGCGGAGCTAAAGGCCAAGGCCCCACCATCGATTTGGTTATGTTGTGTTTCTATTTTGGGAATGGTCACCGATGGTATATCGGGACATACGGCATATATTTAATTGTGGCATCATGTAAACATGCATTTTAATTAAGTAACCCAGCCAGCTATGTTCGCGGCAACTAAATTGAGAAGGGGCATGATTCCGAAGGATAAGGAAGGGGAATGTTGAACATTGAGTCATGGGGGAAATCCATGTGTCACCACCACCCTTAATTATTTCCATTGTTAGTTGGGACAGCGATTGGGTGCTAGTAGGAAAACCACCATCATGTCCACACCGGCTCACTCTCTCTCCACGATGTATCTGTTGGCCTGTCCACTACCCTAATCGTGGTTGTTCAGTTTCTTCACGCGGACTGAGTTAAAGGTTCCACATTCTGATTGTTGGGGCTTCGCCTTCCCTTTTTCCGCACAATTTTTTGGCTTGAGGGGATGTTGGTTCTCCTCTGCCTCACAAATTCGAGGGTTGGTGGATTATTTTCTCTCCTCTGATCACGCAGAGAGGGTGCCTTTTTCCACCATTGGTAGATTTCTTAATTTTCTATTCTTCCCATCGTTGAAATTTTGTCTATAATTGCATCCATAGTTCTATGGGTTGTGTTTTGTCTCTCACGCAGAGTTTGGAAGTCTGGTATTTTCCATTCCCAGTCTGTGTAAGATTTCCCAGCAACTCCAGTGAGATTTGTGTGTTGTGTGCTCAGGGTTGATCGTGGGCTATCATTTGCCACGATTTGTTTGGATGTGTTTTTTTTTCCCTTTTGTGGTGGTATCGCTTGAAGGACTGCTGTGGGTTCCTACATTCTAGTCAACTATATTTTCCCCCTGTAAAAGCTTGAATAGCTGCTTGGCTGCTTGCATGCAGTGGTCTTGTCCTCGGACTGCATTGGAGTGGTGAATGAGGGCCTGAGATGCTTGATAAACCTATTGGATTGAGAAACACACAGACAGAGCTACTGAGTTTGATTTCTTCTCCACAACCCCTAAATAGCACTGGAAGGGAGATCATGGTCTGAGGGACTGCGTTGCAGAGAAAGGGTTGATTCCTTGTATTGGGTGTGTGTGGGTGTTCTAGAAGCCAGGCTGGTTCTGGTGTTGGTGTTTGTAACTCTTCAATGGGCTCACCAGCTTAGCATATAGCCTTTCCCAGCTCTTGGATGGCCTGATAAACCCAACTTTGTTGGCTTGGCTAATCTGTTATTCGCCTCATAAACCCAACTGTGTTGGCTTGGCTAAACTGTGTACCCTAGTGGGTTGTTATCCTTGGCCACATGTAAGCCTGTTAGTTCCTTATTCCTTGGGGAAACATGCCCGGCTCAAGGGTGGTAGTGTTGCTGAGATATTAAGGAGCATGCGGGCCTATGGTTGAATGGAACGTTGCAGCGACATAGCTGGTTGTGGAACAAGTTCTCTATAAGATAAGTACTCTTTCCTAACTTGTGTCTGGAATTACATATTTACCATTGATGAATGATGATATACATGTTAAATTCTGATCTATATATGCATGAATGCTGATTGATATGTTTTTCTTTCATTGTGTATATGAATGATTATGCTTCGTAAAATGTTTTATGTTTTAGGTATCATGCTTCATCACTATATGTAAGTATGTTCATGTTCATGGGGATAGATGCCCAGATGATTTGACGTATAGTAGTGTCCTCTTCCCTGGTCAAAGGGTCAGGGATGTTACAGTGTGGTATCAAAGCTCTAGTTGCAGCATGGGCCTAAATGGGCCATGACAGATCAGATAGAAAAGGTAGGTTGCCTTCTGCCCAGCAGCAATCAGAAAATTGTGGCAGGAAAACTCAAAAAAATTTATAAGTGCTAGAACTATTGGCCCATTGGAAGACTCAGTGACAACATCTTCCGATGTAGCGGGTACTTAGTGGGAAGGCCACCCAAGGGATGGTAACTGGAAAAACTTTGAAAAAAAAAATTCTAAGTCCAACCATCGGCGATCGGCGGAAGATAGTTGTTCTCATCGCCGATGGTTAGATGGGGAAACTACCAATGAACATCGGAAAGAATTAGTTGAATGGGTTGTTGCCATTGCGGATGCCATGGGGACTAAAATGTCGATGCAACAGTGCTAGTGGTTCTGACCACCGACAGAAGAAGAGAGTTTCAAAATTTTGTTTAAGTGTTGAAATCATCGGTGGAAATTAGTTAATCGAGCACCCACCATTGTGGATGGCTATACCACTATGCTTCTGACGCATAGAGCCTCCGACCGTCGATGGCGCAAAATTTTGAAAATTTTTCTAAGGCTCGAAATCGTCGGTCATCAAAAGAAGATAGTGTTTTGTGCGTCTGTCGTTGCGAAAGCCTAGAGCACTAGTCTTCCAACAGGGAGAAGCTCCAACTATCGATGCCAGTCAAAATCATGCTTCAGTTCGCCAATCCGAAAGCATTAGTGGATTGGACCGTCGATTGGAAAAGGATCGAAGATGATGAGTTACCATTGTGGCTGCTGATCTAACTAACTTGCCGATGCTTTAGTCTTCCACTCGTTGATGCCGAGGTGTTAGTGGATTATGGTAGCGACAATAACTTACTTAATCGACGAAGGATAGGGGAGATGGAGCCACCAAAGTCAGCGGAAGATAGAGAATTTTTTCACCGACAGATAACGAACGGATCAGTGGAAAATAAGTGATCGTTGAGCCGATGAAGGTTCGGAAAGGAAGAGAAAAATTTTGAAAATTTTTCTAAGGCATGGAATCATCAACCATCGGCGATGGTTAGTTGATCACATCGCTGATGATCAGATGATGTGGTCACCGATGATCTACGAAAGGTAAATTTTGTTGAACTTCCGCCGTTGCGGAGATCAAAAAGACTAAGTACATCCGAGCACCGATGCCATAGCTCCTAGGGGTTCCAATCATCAATAGACTTACAGCTGCAGAAGAACAGGTTATGCTATCCCCAATGAATTTCAGAATGATAGACCACTGTGGGGCCAACATGGAAAAAGGGATTAGACCAACGAATCGTTGATGAAGATTTAAAAAGCATCGAAAATATATTAATGATCGGATTGCAGATCGGAAGCTCAGCCGCGTTCGCCATGAAAATGGTAGCAAGATAATTTTTCATCGTTGCGACTGCTCAATGGACTATGCACCCAATGCACAGTTGATTTGCTCGTTGATACAGATCAGGAGTCTAGTTGTTTTTCCCACTGAAAATGCCAAAATGAAATCAGCAACAGACCACTGATGCACACTCAACTTGCTCGCCGATGCAGATCGGAAGTGTTGTTTTTTTGACCACCGAAGAATCGGAAAAGTAGATGGGATGAGATCCGATTGAGCCTAAGGAAATTTGGGTTCTTTGAAGGAAATTCTCAATTATTTTTCATGCATTTTTTTATTGTCTTCCAGCAGGTTTTCAGCGGATTTCAGCAGATTATCAACAGTCATAGGGCTGAAGAGAAATAGGGAAAATTCTGTGTTTTAGCATAATTGTTGTTTATAAAAAAAAAGTTCCAGAAGAAAAGGTAAGTAGTTTTGATTTATATTAATGTTATGCATCTAATGGTTTGCTACTAACACATTTGCAGAACTTTAGATAACTTCCAAGAGCAGTACTCCAGAAAGAACAGTGTGGTAAAGCAAGAGGTGGTCCAGTCACAAGAACCCATGATGGGTATGATGCTCGGGATTCTTACGAGCGAGTAGAATATGCCATTGGAGAAAATGTCTGTAATGGAAATGATAACATAGAGTCTAATGGAAGGAGATTCCAGGGGACACCGTCCAAGGTTGCGGCCACCGTGAGAAGCTTAGTTAAATCCTAGGAAGAGCAGCATCAGTTGAATGCTGTCATATTGTAGAGTTTGACAGATTTACAGAAAACGATAGATTCTGGACGAAGTACATCAAGGCCAGAAGGCAGTAAGAGCAGCACTAGGAGAAGAAGAAGGACTTCCAATGGATCATCTGACTCTGAAGAATCTAGTGGAGATACAAGCTCATATTCTGATAAAAGGAAAAGAAGAAGGCACCATAGGGATCACTCTCGAGATGAATTTAGGAAAGTTAAACCTCCTACATTTGATGGTGAGATAAAGATGGGACAAGAAGGTGAAGCTTGGATTCTTGGGATAAAGAAGTACTTTCCGGCGCAGGATTATTCAGAAAACATGAAGGCCAAAGTTGCCATATTCAATCTGAATGGATGAGCATCCCTTTGGTGGGAACACTTCAAGCAAGTAAAGAGGATCAGTGAAAGGAAACTAAAGTGGAAATAGTTCAAGAAGTATTTCAGGGAGAAATACCTCTCTGACAGGTATTATGATGATAAGATTAAGGAATTCCATGAGTTGGGATTGGGACAGCAAACAATGGATAAATATGCAAATAAATTCTTGGAATTGTTGAGGTATGTCCAGTACATCAGAGATGAAAAAGTGAAGATCCAACGGTTTCTAAGTGGATTGCCTCAAGCCTACAAAGATAGAATTGATTTTTATGATCTAAGAACTCTCAAAGAAGAAATAAGAAAGGCTAAATATTGCTATGAGCAAAGCAAAGGTAAACCTGATTACCATAAGGCATGGAAGGACAAGAAGACTGAAAAGTTTGACCAAAGAAAGAAAGGTTTCAAACCTTCTAGATTCAGAAATCAACAGAAGCAACCATCCTGAGTAGTGAGTAATCCAGTTGGAGTGACAGGTGGAAAGCCTAAAGAGCCACATTCGAATAAAGGTCCACTCAAATGTTGGAAATGTGAAGGACCTCACTTGCATAAATATTGTCCACTTGAGAATGAAAGTGCAAGACTATCTTATAACATTCAAGGAGCAAAAATAGTGCGTCAAGTAGCCAGAGCAATCCCTAGAATTTATGCAGCACTGGAGGACCGCTAGGAAAATCACCAATCAATAGTGGTTGAAGTTGCAGGTAAGATTCTTGAACAATCTGTTTCTATTTTTATTGACCTTGGTTCTACTCACAGTTACATTACTCCTAGGGTAGTGGAGATTTGTGCTTTTAAGAAGGTAAATCATGGAAAATATTGGTTAGTCCAGCTAGCCACTGGGACTAAGAGGAAACTCAGTGAATTGGTAGAGAAGTGTCCATTGGTTATGAATGGATTGATCACTTGTTTAGATCTAAATATTCTACTACTTGGTTCCTATGATATTCTCATTGGAATGGATTGGTTAGAAGCTCATAAAGTGAAGCTTGACTGTTATAACAAGACTTTTGAATGCACGGATGAAGAAGGAAAACTAGTAGTAGTGAAAGGTATTTCGAAGGTAATTTCAGTAAGACTAGTTTCAGCAATGCAGTTGAAGAATTTTTGTAGCAAAGGTTGCCAATTGTATGCAGCTCATATCCTGGAACCAATAGGAGATGAAACTCCTAACTTGGAGGACTATCAGGTGTTACAGAAATTCAAGGATGTTTTTCCTGATAAGATTCCAGGGCTTCCTCCAAAGAGTTACATTGTTTTCACCATTGAACTTGTGCCAAGAGTAGCCCCAGTGTCCAAGACACCCTACAGAATGAGTACATCGGAGATGCTAGAATTGAATATGAAATTGCAAGAGTTGTTGGAAAAGAAGTATATCCGACCGAGTGTGTCTCCTTGGGGAGCACCGGTTCTATTTGTAAAGAAGAAAGATTGTACACTCAGGTTATGTATTGATTACAGACAGTTGAACAAGGCTACTATGAAGAATAAATACCCTTTGCTAAGGATTGATGACCTCTTTGATCAAATGAGAGGAGCAAAGGTATTTTCCAAGATTGACTTGAGGTCTAGTTACCATCAGGTGAGAATCAAGGATGAATACATTCATAAGACAGCCTTTAGGATGAGGTATGGACATTATGAGTTTGTAGTGGTACCATTTGGTCTCACAAATGTGCCAGCTACATTTATGTGCCTTATGAACAGTGTCTTCAGTAAGTACTTGGACAAGTTTGTTCTTGTCTTCCTTGATGACATTCTTGTTTATTCTAAGAATGAGGAAGAGCATGAAGAGCATTTGAGACTGACATTGCAAGTGCTCAGGGAACATCAGCTGTATGCAAAGCTGAGCAAGTGTGACTTCTACAGGGATAGAATTCAGTACTTGGGTCACATTATCTCCGAAGAGGGTATATCAGTAGACCCTGAGAAGATTGAAGCCATCATGAATTGGCCTACTCCAAGAAATGTGACGGATGTAAGATCTTTTATGGGACTTATAGGATACTACAGGAGATTCATTGAAGTATTTTCCAAGGTTGCACATGCCATCACTTCTTTGCAGAAGAAGGGAACAAAGTTCGAATGGACTTCGAAGTGTGAAGAAAGCTTCCAGCGATTGAAGAATCTTCTCACCAGTGCACTAGTATTGAAGGTTGCAAACCCAGAGAAAGATTTTGTGGTGTGTACCGAAGCATGCGGACAAGGGCTTGGAGGAGTCCTTATGCAGGACAACCACGTGGTATGTTATGAGTCAAGAAAGTTGAAGGAGCATGAGAAGAACTATGCCACTCATGATTTAGAGCTTGCAGCCATAGTACATGCTCTCAAGATGTGGAGACATTACTTGATGGGTAGAAGATTTGAACTCAGAACAGATCACTGTGGACTGAAGTATTTGTTTGATCAGCCTACTCTGAATGCTAGGCAAGCAAGATGGCTGGAATTTTTATGTGAGTTTGATTTCGAAATAAAGCACATAAAGGGAAAAGAGAACAAGGTAGCTGATGCACTCAGCAGGAAGGTACAGGAAATGCATGTGGCATCTCTGAGTATTTGCCAATCAGATTTAAGGCAGCAGATTGCAAATCATGTTGCCGGAGATGAATTGTATGAGCAGGTAAAAGACAAATTCAGCAACAAGGTCTTGAGAAGAGGTATGAGGGATATAAATTGGAAGAAGATGAACTTCTCACTTATAAAGGTAGAATTTATATTCCGAATGTAGCAGATTTGAGGAGAGTTGTTATGTATGAAATCCATCAAGCTCCATATTCTGGTCACCCAAGATATCAGAAGACAATTGCTACAACTAGAAAATAGTACTTTTGGCCAGGAATGAAAAAGGACATGGCTGAATACATTTCAAGGTGCATGAAATGTCAATAGGTAAAGGTTGAGCATCAACATCCAGCAGGTTTGTTACAGCATTTTCCAATTCTGGAATGGAAATGGGAAGTTATTTCCATGGATTTTATCACAGGATTGTCGATAACTTGGAGACAACATGATTCCATCATGGTTGTGGTAGACAAGTTGACCAAAGTAGCACATTTTATACCAGTGAAGTATATGCACAAGACTGATGACATTGCAAGGATTTTCATAAAGGATATTTTCAAATTGCATGGATTGCCGAAGGCAATAATTTCTGACAGAGATGTCAAGTTCACTTCCAATTTCTAGAAGGGGTTGTTTGCAGATTTGGGTACAAAGCTAAACTTCAGCACTGCCTACCATCCTCAGACAGATGGGCAGATAGAAAGAGTAAATTAGGTGCTTGAAGATATGCTTCGCATGTATGTGATGGACAAACCGACCAAGTGGGAAGATTACTTACACTTGGTAGAGTTTTCTTACAACAATGGACAGTAAGCATCCTTGGGGATGAGTCCATATGAAGCCTTGTACAGAAGAAGGTGTAGGACACCAGTGACTTGGGATAACTCAGTGAATAGAGTTGTGCTTGGACCAGAATTGCTCAAGGAAATGGAGCAAGAGGTTGTAGGGATTAGGCGGAATCTGAAATCAGCACAGGACAGACAGAAAATCTATACAGATAAACATAGGATGAACAGAGAGTTTAGTGTTGGGGATCATGTTTACCTCAGAGTGAAGGAAAAGAAAAGTTCATTGAAGCTTGGAAGTTGTGCCAAGCTATCACCTAGATATTGTGGGTTGTTTGAAGTGCTTGAAAGAATAGGGCCTGTTGCATATAGACTTGCATTGCCTACTTGTACTAGAGCCTATAATGTTTTTCATGTTTCTTTGCTTAAGAAATATGTACATGATCCTAACCATGTAATAAATTGGGATGTGATTCAGGTGGAACCCGAGGGAGAGTTCCAAATTGAGCCAATGTGCATCCTCGATAGGAAGGTCACAATGCTTCGAAACCTAACCATAGGGCAGGTAAAGGTGCAATGGGAGCACTACAGACCTGAAGAGGCTACATGGGAGCTGGAGGATGCCATGTGATTGGCACATCCATTTTTGTTCAAGCCCACGGAACACTGAGGCAGTACCAGTGTAGTATTTTGTTCAAATTTTGTAAAGCACTGAGGACATTGCTATTGAAGGGGGAGGGGAATGTAATACCCTAGTTTTAACCTCACTTGCATTAAAAATACATGATACACATATTGTAAATAATCTTGGTGCGGAGCTAAAGGCCAAGGCCCCACCATTGATTTGGTTATGTTGTGTTTTTGTTTTAGAAATGGTCACCGATGGTATATTGGGACATACGGCATATATTTAATTGTGGCATCATGTAAACACACATTTTAATTAAGTAACCCAACCAGCTATGTTCGTAGCAACTAAATTGAGAAGGGCATGATTCCAAAGGATAAAGAAGGGGAATGTTGAACATTGAGTTATCGAGGAAAGCCATGTGTCACCACCACCCTTAAGTATTTCAATTGTTAGTTGGGACAGTGATTGGCTAGTAGGAAAACCACCACCATGCCCACGCCCACTCACTCTCTCTCCACGACACGTCTGTTGGCCTGTCCACTACCCAATCGTGGCTGTTCAGTTTCTTCACACGGACTGAGTTAAAGGTTCCACATTCTGATTGTTGGGGATTCACCTTCCCTTTTTCTACACAGATTGTTGGCCTGTGGGGATGTTGGTTATCCTCTACCTCGCAAATTCGAGGGCTGGTGGATTGTTTTCTCTCCTCTGATCATGCAGAGAGGGTGTCTTTTTCCACCATTAGAAGATTTCTTAACATTCTATTCTTCCCATCATTGAAATTGTGTCTGTAATTGTATCCATCATTATATGGGTTGCGTTTTGTCTCTCACGCAGAGTTTGGAAATATGGTATTTTCCATTCCCAGTCTGTGTAAGTTTTCCCATCGACTACAGTGAGATTTGTGTGTTGTGGGCTCAAGGTTGATCGTGGACTGTCATTTTCCATGATTTGTTTGGACGTGTTTTGTTTTTCCTTTTGTGGTGGTATCGCTTGAAGGACTGCTATGAGTTCCTACATTCTGGTCAACTATATTTTCCCCCTGTAAAAGCTTGAATAGTTGCTTTCCTGCTTGCATGCAGTGGTCTTGTCCTCGGACTACATTGGAGTGGTGAAGGAGGACCTGAGGTGCTTGATAAACTTGGTGGATTGAGAAACACACAGACAGAGCTACTAAGTTGTCTTTCTTCTCCACAACTCTTGAATAGCACTGGAAGGGAGATCAGGGTATGAGGGACTACGTTGCAGAGAAAGGGTTGATTCCTTGTGTTGGGTGTGTGTGGGTGTTCTAGAAGCTAGGATGGTTCTGGTGTTGGTGTTTGTAGCTCTTCAATGGGCTCACCAACTTAGCATATAGCCTTTCCCAACTCCTAGATGTCCTGATAAACCCAACTTTGTTGGCTTGGCTAATCTGTTGTTCGCCTGATAAACCCAACTGTGTTGGCTTGGCTGAACTGTGTACCCTAGTGGGTTGTTATCCTTGGCTACATGTAATCCTATTAGTTCCTTATTACTTGGGGAATCATGCCCAGCTCGGGGGTGGCAAGGTTGCTGTGAGATTAAGGAGCACGCAAGCCTATGGTTGGGTGGAACGTTGCACCGACGGAGCTGGTTGCAGAACAAGTTCTCTATAAGATAAGTACTCTTGCCTAACTTGTGTCTGCAATTACATATTTACAGTTGATGAATGATGATATACATGTTAAATGTTGATCTATATATGCATGAATGTGGACTAATATGTTTTGCTTCCATTGTGTATATGAATGCTTATGCTTTGTAAAATGTTTTATGTTTTGAGTATCATGCTTCAGCAGTATATGTATGTATGTTCATGTTCATGGGGATAGATTCCCGGATGATTTGAAGTATAGTAGCATATTATTCCCCGGTTGGAGGGTCGGGGACATTACAGTGGCCTCATAGAATCCTTATAATCTTTGGGTTAACATGTCCCTTTATATGGTTCTCATTTTGAGAGTCTTCATATGTCTCTTTAAGTTAGGAGTTGCAAGATATATATGCTAAATACCCAAATGTTGTTATGTATGTTGGAGACATTTACCACCATACACACTCATTTTGGTCAATTTGGCCTAGTTAAACCACTATCCTAAGCTTTATTGACTTAATTGACATTAGAGGAGCACTATGTGACATCAGCATGAGCACACCCATGCCTACTTTCAGTAAAGGAGGATAACTTAACCTTCTCCTACATTCAGGGAGGCTAACTGGAGCACTCCGAGGGTGATATGAGTGTCATAAATTACCCATATTCCTAACTGATGGTTACAATCAGTTAAACTGAGTGGTGAAGGTGCCCCCCTTCATTAAATTGATTATTTAATGAACTGGAGTCCACAGGGGCACCTCCAACCACTTCTGATGGTTAGTTACACTTCAGTTAACCTCATCGGGATTCATTAGAGTCATTGATGCACTACCACTTGTTGGTTGGCTTGCAATGACATGTGTCTGAGCTACTTTTAGTTAGACTCAGTCATTTATTGCACTTCGACTTTAGTTAGGGATCAGTTGAGTCAATCAGGGTTTTGATCAGTGGTTAACTTGAGCGTTGACTGTGGCTTACATTCAGTTAAGCTAGACTCGCTCATTCAATTCAAATGACCTCCTTGGGAATTCGAATTGTCCTTGCATTCATGCTTCTGGCATGATCATTGTATTGTATTATTCATTATTCATTTGATTACACAGAGCTGCTACTTCCGGTGCAGCACCATTTTGCCAATTTTATGATTATCTGTCTGTATTCTTTATGAGACTATGTTTTCAGTTCCTAGACCACTGTGACAAATTAATATGGTATCAGAGCTCATGGTGGGACAAAGCTCAGATCTTTCAAAAACAAGGTTTTTGACAGATCCTGCATGAAAAATTGAGGAAAAGCTCAAAATTCCATCATTGCACCAGAAGCCAAGGCTTACCACTTAATACCCCAAGTAAGGAAATTGTTGATTAAGCTTGCTTGATTGACTATGCTGGGTGTGATGAAATCCTAAAATGTGTAGGCTGTCCAACCTTATGGTGCCCCTTTTGTTGTGATTTTTAGGTTTTTAACAAGTGAAAGCATTCACTCCAGCAGTTTCAGATGGATTCTTCCATAGAACTCTTAACTCCGTTCAATTTCCACTCATGGAAAGGAGACATGGAGATCAAGCTACATGCCAGAGGACTCTATAAGGTCACTATGGACACTGAAGAAGAGCCTACTTCTATGATAGAAAAAGCTAGATTCTTGAACAAGAAAGATGAAGCATTCGAATTCTTATGCCTCTCTGTTTCCCGAGATCTTATTTTCCATCTTTCGGGATTGAAGACTCCAAAGGAAATGTGGGACAAATTGGAAACCTTGTATGGAAAGCAGGATGGTTTGAGAGTATACCAGTTTGAGAATGAGTTGATGTCTCTCCAACCTTCCAATTTTGAGACCTTGAATGACTTTTTCACAAAGTTCAAGCACATTGTCTTACTGTTGAAGCAATGCAAAGTGGAGAAGGAGGATGATCAGCTCATCCTCACCATACTCTCCAAACTTGGAGCTAATTATTCAATTTTTATCTCTGCATTTTGTGTGCAGAAGCTCACAACCCCTGGATGGAAGATGCCTTCACTAAATGCATTCATTGAGTCCCTAACAAGTGAACATGATAAGATTCTCCAAATGGGGATCATCAGATCCTCCCGTGATCAAGCCCTCCATGTCTCAGGGCCCAAATATCTAAAGGGTAAAGAAAAGAAGTAGAAGAATCCCACAACTAAATTCAAATCTCCTAAGCCTAAAGTTGAAAACCAGTAGCATGATGAGTCTTCCGGCTCAAAGAAGAACAAAGGAAAAGGGCATCATGGAAAGGAAAAAGTCGAGTGTTCATACTACGAGAAGGGATTCCACCCTGAATATTCCTACATGAAGAAGAAACTTAATGAAGCTACATCTCTCCTTGAGAGAAATCACATCAATCTTCTGAAAAGCTTTCGGAGGAGAGATCAGCAAGATCGGGAACCACAACATGAAAGAGGTCATGCCCTCATGGAAAGCCCTTCGAAGTCCAAAGCACTCTTGATATATTCTAGATCTTCTAACCACATGATGGTTGAAAGAGACTCCTTCTCATCTTTGGAGACCAGAAAATCCATCCCCATCCACATGGGAGATGACTCCACCATCATTTCAGAAGGACAAGGTACTGTTGATCTTGCGAATGGCTATTTTTCAAACGTTTTGTATGTACTGTCTCTAGTATCAAACCTCCTGAGTGTTTATCAAAAGAAACATACGAGAGTGCCTAGGAGAGTATGCTTCAACTCGGATGATGTAGAGATCACAGAAATTGCATCTGGTAAACTTGTTGCAAAAGGCCTTTATCATGCAAAAGCCTATGAGTTTTCCCATCTTGTGGCGGATGCAAATCCCACTGCACTGCTGACTCCACGGGGGATTCACTTGTTGACCAATATGCTATCACGTTAGTTCATATTGTGGGTTTTAAAATTATTAAAAATTGAAGCAATATATTGCAGGTGATGGGGGGATGAGGGGTTTAAGGTGGGGGTGGGTAAGGTGGTT
The DNA here is from genome assembly GCA_001517045.1 of Pseudotsuga menziesii. Classification (NCBI taxonomy): domain Eukaryota; kingdom Viridiplantae; phylum Streptophyta; class Pinopsida; order Pinales; family Pinaceae; genus Pseudotsuga; species Pseudotsuga menziesii. Next base: position 140,185 of record LPNX010476447.1, on the reverse strand, counting down.
TATAAGGATTGAGGTATAAAAAGGGGTGGGGAAGAGGTTTTAAGTATTGGGAGGGGGTTTCAACAAAAAGAGTTTGGGTCAATATCTCTGGAAATTAAGGGTATTCTTTAATATCCCACGATTGCACGTGCTATGTGAGATGTTCACTAAGTGAAGTCCCCATGGCTGACTCATGGAAATGAAGTTAGTATACTATGGCATGAGAGGTTCATCCATCTCAACTTCAAATACTTGCATAAATTATAGAAAAATTCCATGGTTGAAGGCCTCCCGGTCATCAAGGAAACCACTGGAATTTGCAAGGGCTATGTTGTTGGAAAGCACCCTAAGCACAAGTTCAATAGGGGGAAGGTAAGACGAGCTACATGCATCTTGGGACTGATACATTATAATATCAGCGGTCCCATGCCTATCACATCCATGAATGGATCAAGGTATATTTTTTCTTTTGTTGATTATTTTTCCAGGTACACATGGGTCTTCTTTATCAAAAAGAAGTGTGAAGTCTGTGAAAAATCCACTGAACTGAAGGCCTTGATCGAGAATGCATCTGGACAAAAGATCAAGATCTTAAGATATGATAATGGTGGGGATTATGTTAGTAATGAGTTTCTGTACATATTTTTCCAAAGTGGTATTTAGGTCCAGCATCCAATTCCCTACACTCCCCAGCAGAATGGTGTAGCGAAAAGGAATAATCAGTCTCTTAAGGAGATGACCAACTGTATGTTGGAATCAAAGAAGTTGGATAAAATATTTGTGGGATGAAGCCATGCATGCTGTAGAATACATTTAGAATAGAGTGCCACACTCATCTATCAAAGGGAATACCCCTTTTGAATCATACTTCGGACACAAGCCGGATATGTCGAATATGTGGGTGTTTGGGTCCACTACATGGGCTCAAATTCCACTTGATAAAAGGAGGGATTTGCAACCATAAAGCAAAGAATGTATTTTTATTGGGTATCTTGATGAATAAAAAGGTTTCAAGCTATTGGATATCAAAACAAAATAGATCATCATCGAAAGGAGTGTCAAGTTCAATGAGCCTCTTCAGGAGGTGGAACTAGTGAAGGAGAAAACTGCTGAATTTCTTTCCTATTCTACTGAATATTTGGATGATGAAATTGGGGGTGATGACCATGATTTAGATCCTATGATTTCTGATATCAGTGTACAGTAAACATTAGATTCTGAATCAGAACCTGAAGTACAAAATCATCTCCCAACATGGGCCCGACAGACACTCTCCTCCACAAGAGATAACATTGGAAATCCGGATGATCCAAGGAGAACCCAATCTTATCTCCAAAGAGCAGGTATTGTGCTCTCTTGTCCTGATTATTTGCTGTCTAAATATTGTTATTTGATAATAATTTCAGACCCAAATTCCTACTACCATTCTTGGAAGGAACCTAGATGGCAAGTTGCCATGGATGAAGAGATGAATTCTCTTCAGAAAAAACTACTTGGGAGCTAATTTCTCTTCCTCCAGGAAGGAAATTGGTTCAATGCAAGTGGGTGTTTTGGACTAAGGTTGATTCATATGGAAGAAACTGCAAATATAAGGCAATTCTAGTGGCAAAATGTTTCTCCCAGGTCCAAGGTGTGGACTACCATGATACTTTTGCACCAGTTGCAAAAATGGACTCCATCCGCCTAGTTTTGGTAATTTCAACATCTAAGCACTGGGAAGTGCATAATATGGATGTTAAGTCAGAATTTCTACATGGAGATATTCATGAGGAGATATACATGAAGAATCCTAAGGGATACATCTCTGATCCATCTTTGATTTGCAAGCTAAAAAAATCACTATACGGGTTAAGATACGCCCCAAGAGAGTGGTATTCCAAGATGGATGACTTCCTTCTCTCGCAAAACTTGCAAAGGTGTAGATCAGATCCAAATGTGTATATACAGAATTATAATGGTAATTTGATTATTATTTTTTTATATTTTTATGAATTACTGATCACAGGTAGCACAGTTGCTTCTATTTCAGTCATCAAAACTGCTCTCCACAATGCATTTGAAATCAGCGATTTGGGGCTCTTAAAACAATTTTTTGGGCTTGAAATTGAGCAAAATACTGATGGGATAATGGTCACTTAGTAAAAATACATATAAGAACTATTATTCAAGTTTAACATGGCTTAATGTAGTCTTGAACCATTCCCTTTCCTTTCATGGATCAGCCTTGAGAAAGGAAAAAGCACGCCTCCCATGGACTACACTATTTATCGACAGTTGATTGGTAGCTTGTTGTACTTAACACATTCTTAGCCTGATATCTGTTATTCCATGAATTTTGTATCAAGATAAATGTAGCAGCACCATGATCTTCATTGGAAGGAAGCCAAGAGGATCCTCCAGTACATTCAAGAAACCAGGACCTATGACATTCACTATGCTGCAGACTTCGAGCTAGAGCTAGTTAGATACACAGATTTAGATTGGGCGGGTGATTCTATTGATCAGAAGTCAACTTCTAGATATGTCTTCATGTTTGGTGGTGGCCCCATTTTCTGGTTTAGAAAAAAGTAGGCCGCTATAGCATTGTCGTCAGCATAGTCGAGGAGAGGTGAATGCTTGCATCCAAGATGTTTGGTTGCAAGGAATTCTTTCAGAGTTTCATCTTGGTAGTACTTTGTCCACTGTCTACTTTTGTGACAATCAAAGTGCTATTAATATATCCACAGATCTAGTTACCAGGTAGAGGACCAAGCATGTAGAGATACACATGCACTATAGCAGGGAGCTAGTGCATGACATGACCATCATTCTGCAATACTTCCCAACTGATGAGAAAATTGCAGACATATTCACCAAGATATTTTTAGAATAGAAGTTCACTTACCTTCATTTACTGTAGGGGGTGAGTTCATCACAGTGATCCAACTACTTTTAGTGTTTAGCTTGAGGGAGGGTTTTTCCCACTGGCTTTTCCCTCTTTTCCTCACTTTGTTTATTTTTGAGCATTGTTTGAGTTTCAGTATTGTACAGGGTGACCTATGGAATTAGTTGTCGGGGCCCTAGCATTCTTATGCACTTTATGTTTTCTACTCCTCCTGAGTATAGCTTAAGGCAAGGTGTTGGAGACATTTACCACCATACACACTCATTTTGGTCAATTTGGCCTAGTTAAACCACTATCCTAAGTTTTATTGACTTAATTGACATCAGAGGAGCATTGTATGACATTGGCATGAGCACACCCATGCCTACCTTCAGTCAAGGAGGATAACTTAGCCTTCTCCTACATTTAGGGAGGATAACTGGAGCACTCCAAGGGTGATCTGAGTGTCATAAATTCCCCATATTCCTAACTGATGGTTACAATCAGTTAAACAGTGCAGTGAAGGTGCCTCCCTTCATTAAATTGATTATTTAATGACTATTTAATGAACTGGAGTCAACAGGGGTGCCTCCAATTTGACAAACTCTCATGAATATGGAAAATGTGATTAGGCCATTGTGACCCAATGAAAAATTTGGGACATGACATAGATGATGTATTCCTTGTAGTGACTTTTACCCACCCTCCTCATATGCACTTACATTGGATGATTTAATGTCTAGCCATCATGGCCTCATAGCATCCTTATAATCTTTGGGTTAATGTGTCCCTTTATATGGTTCTAATTTTGAGAGTCTTGGTATGTCTCTTTAAGTTAGGATTTGCAAGAGATATATGCTAAATACCCAAATGTTGTTAGGTATGTTGGAGATATTTATCACCATACACACTCATTTTGGTCAATTTGGCCTAGTTAAACCACTAACCTAAGTTTTATTGACTTAATTGACATCAGCATGAGCACACCCACACCTACCTTCAATCAAGGAAGCTAACTTAGCCTTCTCCTACATTCAAGGAGGCTAACTAGAGCACTCCAGGGGTGATCTAAGTGTCATAAATCCCCCATATTCCTAAATGATGGTTACAATCAGTTAAACAGAGTAGTGAAGGTGCCTCCCTTCATTAAATTGGTTATTTAATGAACTAGAATCAACATGGGCGCCTCCAACCACTTCTGATGGTTAGTTACACTTCAGTTAACCTCATCGGGGTTCATTGGAGTCATTGATGTGCTACCACTCGTTGGTTGGCTTGCAGTGACATGTGTCTGAGCTACTTTCAGTTAGACTCAGTCATTTATTGCACTTCAACTTCAGTTAGGGCTCAGTTGAGTCAATTAGGTTTTTGATCAGTGGTTAACTTAAGTGTTGGTCGTGGCTTACATTCAGTTAAGCTAGACTCACTCATTCAATTCGAATGACCTCCTTGGGAATTTGAATTGTCTTGGAATTCATGCTTTCGACATGATCATTGTATTGTATTATTCATTATTCATTTGATTATACAGAGCTGCTACTTCCATTGCAGCACCATTTTCCCAATTTTATGATTATCTGTCTGTATTCTTTGTGAGACTGTGTTTTCAATTCCTAGACCACTGTGAAAAATTAATATGGTATCAGAGTTCACGTCGGGACAAAGTTCATATCTCTCAAAAACAAGGTTTTTGACGGATCTTGCATGAAAAATTGAGGAAAAGCTCAAAATTCCAACACTGCACCAAAATCCAAGGCTTACCACTTAATACCCCAAGTAAGCTTGCTTGATTGACTATTCTAGGTGTGATGAAAGCCTAAAATGTGCAGGCTTTCTAACCTTACGGTGCCCCTTTTGTTGTGATTTTCAAGTTTTTAATTGGTGAAAGCATTCACTCTAGTAGTTTCAGATGGATTCTTCTGTAGAACTCTTGACTCCGTTCAATTTCCACTCATGGAAAGGAGACATGGAGATCCAACTACATGCCAGAGGACTCTATAGGGTCACTATGGACACTAAAGAAGATCCTACTTCTGTGATAGACAAAGCTATATTCTTGAACAAGAAAGATGAAGCATTCATATTCTTGTGCCTCTCTGTTTCCCAGGATCTTCTTTTCCATCTTTCAGGATTGAAGACTCCAAAGGAAATATGGGACAAATTGGAAACCTTGTATGGAAATTAGGATTATTTGAGAGTATACCAACTTGAGAATGAGTTGATGTCTCTCTATCCTTCCAATTTCAAGACCTTGAATGACTTTTTTCACAAAGTTCAAGCACATTGTCTTACTGTTGAAGCAATGCAAAGTGGAGAAGGAGGATGATCAGCTCATCCTCACCATACTCTCCAAATTTGGAGCTGATTATTTAGTTTTTGTCTCTACATTCTGTGCGGGGAAGCTCACAACCCCTGGATGGAATATGCCTTCACTAAATTCCTTCATTGAGTCCCTAACAAGTGAACATGATAAGCTTATCCAAATGGGGATCATCAGATCCTCCCATGATCAAGCCCTCCATGTCTCGAGGCCCAAATATCTAAAGGGTGAAGGAAAGTAGCAGAAGAATCCAAAAACTAAATTCGAAGCTCCTAAGCCTAAAATTGAAAACCAACAGCAAGATGAGTCTTCCAGCTCAAATAAGAACAAAGGAAAAGGGCATCATGGAAAGGAAAAATTCAAGTGTTCATACTGCAGGAAGGGCTTCCACGCTGAACATGCCTACATGAAGAAGAAATTTGATGAAGCTACCTCTCTCCTTGAGAGAAATCACATCAATCTTCTGGAAAGCTTTCGGAGGAGAGATCAGCAAGATTGGGAACCAGGGCATGAAAGAGCCGGTCATGCCCTCATGGCAAGCACTTCGAAGTCCAAAGCACTCTTGATAGATTCTAGAGATTCTAACCACATGATGGCTGAAAGAGACTCCTTCTCATATTTGGAGACCAAAAAATCCATCCCCATCCACATGGGAGATGACTCCACCATCATTTCAGAAGGACAAGGTATGTTGATCTTGAGAATGGCTATTTTTCAAACATTTTGTATGTACCGTCTATGGTATCAAACCTACTAAGTGTTTATCAAATGACACATACAGGAGTGCCTAGGAGAGTATCCTTCAACCCGATTGATGTAGAGATCATGGAACTTTTATCCAGGAAACTTGTTGCAAAAGGCCTTGCAAACCATCATGCAAAAGCCTATGAGTTTTCCCATCTTGTGGCGGATGCAAATCCCATTGCACTGCTGACTCATGGAAATGAAGTTAGTAGACTATGGCATGAGAGGTTTGACCATCTAAACTTCAAATACTTACAGAAATTATAGAAAAATTCCATGGTTGAAGGCCTCCCGGTCATCAAGGCAACCACTGGAATTTGCAAGGGTTGTGTTGTTGGAAAGCACCCTAAGCACAAGTTCGATCAGGGGAAGGCAAGCCGAGCTACATGCATCTTGGGACTGATACATTCTAATATCATCAGTCCCATGCCTATCACATCCATGAATGGATCAAGGTATCTTTTGAATTTTATTGATGATTTTTCCAGGTACACATGGGTCTTCTTTATCAAAAAGAAGTGTGAAGTCTATGAAAAATCCACTGAACTGAAGGCCTTGATCGAGAATGCATCTGGCCAAAAGATCAATATCTTGAGATATGATCATGGTGGGGAGTATTTCACTAACGATTTGCTGCACATATGTTCCCAAAGTGGTATTCAGGTCCAGCATTCAGTTCCCTACACTCCCCAGCAGAATGGTGTAGCTGAAAGGAATAATCGGTCTCTCAAGGAGATGACCACCTGTATGTTGGAATCAAAGAAGTTGGCTGCAAATTTGTGGGATAAAGCCATGCATGCTACAAAATACATTCAAAACAGAGTTTGTGACACTCATCCATTAAAGGTAATATCCCTTTCGAGGCATACTTCGGACACAAGCCGGATATGTCGAATCTGCGGGTGTTTGGGTCCACTACATGGGCCCGAATTCCACTTGATAAAAGGAGGGCTTTGCAACCACAAACCAAAGAATGTATTTTTATTGGGTATCCTAATAAATCAAAAGGTTTCAAGCTACTGGATATCAAAAAAATATATATCATCATCGAAACGAGTGTCAAGTTCGATGAGCCTATTCAGGAGGTGGAACTAGCGAAGGAGAAAACTGCTGAATTTCTTTCCTATTCTACTGAATATTTGGATGACGAAATTGGGGGTGATGACCCTGATTTGGATCCTATAATTTTTGAAATCATTGTACAGGAAACATCAGATGCTGAATCAGAACTTGAAGTACAAAATCATCTCCCAACATGGGCCCTACAGACACTCTCCTCCACAGGAGATAACATTGGAAATACGGATGATCCAAGGAGAACCCGGTCTGATTTCCAAAGTGCAGGTATTGCACTCTCTTGTCCTAATTATTTGATGTATGAATATTGTTATTTGATGATAATTTCAGACCCAAATTCCTACTACCATGCTCGGAAGGACCCTAGATGGCAAGTTGTCATGGATGAAGAGATGAATTCTTTTCAGAAAAACACTACTTGGGAGCTAGTTTCTCTTCCTCTGGGAAGGAAATTGGTTCAATGCAAGTGGGTGTTTCAGAATAAGGTTGCTGCATATGGAAGCACCTGAAAATATAAGGCAAGGCTGGTGGCAAAATTTTTCTCGTAGGTCCAAGGTGTGGACTACCATGAGACTTTTGCACCGGTTGCAAAAATGGACTCCATACGCCTAGTTTTGGCAATTTCAACATCTAATCAATGGGAAGTGCATCATATGGATGTTAATTCAGCCTTTTTGCATGGATATCTTCATGATGAGATATACATGAAGCATCCTGAGGGATACACCTCTGATCCATCTTTGGTTTGCAAGCTAAAAAAGTCACTATACGGGTTAAAATAGGCCCAGAGAGAGTGGTATTCCAAGATGGATGACTTCCTTCTCTCGCAAAACTTCCAAAGGTGTAGATCAGATCCAAATGTGTATATATAGTAGTATAATGGTCATTTTCTTATTATTGTTTTATATGTTGATGAATTACTGATCACAGGTAGCACAGTTGCTTCTATTTCAGTCATCAAAACTGCTCTCCACAATGCATTTGAAATGAGCGATTTGGGGCTCTTAAAACAATTTTTGGGGCTTGAAATTGAGAAAAATTATGATGGGATAATGGTCACTCAATCAAAATACATATCATAACTATTAGTAAAGTTTAACATGGCTGAATGTAGGCTTGCACCATTCCCTTTCCTTTCATGGATCAGTCTTGAAGAAGGAAAAAGCACACCTCCCATGGACTGCACTATTTATCGACAGCTGATTGGTAGCTTGTTGTACTTAACACATTCTCGACCTGATATCTGTTATGCCATGAATGCTGTATCAAGATACATGTAGAAGCCCCAATATATTCATTGGAAGGAAACCAAGAGGATCCTCCAGTACATTCAGGGAACCAGGACCTACGACATTCACTATGCTGGAGACTCTAAGTTAGAGATGGTTAGATACAAAGATTCCAATTGGGCGGGTGATTCTATTGATCAAAATTCAACTTCCAGATATGTCTTCATGTTTGGTGGTGGTCCCATTTTCTATTCTAGCAAAAAGCAGGCCACTATAGCATTGTCTTCAGCAGAGGCCGAGTATCGAGGAGAGGTGAATGCTTGCAATCAAGTTGTTTGGTTGCAAGGAATTCTTTCAAAGTTTCATCTTGGTAGTACTTTGTCCACTGTCCACTTTTGTGACAATCAAAGTGCTATTAATATATCCACATATCTCGTTACCAGGCAGAGGACCAAGCATGTAGAGATACACATGCACTATATCAGGGAGCTAGTGCATGATAGGACCATCATTCTACAATACTACCCGATCGATTAGCATATTGCAGACATCTTTACCAAGATATTTTCAAAACATAAGTTCACTTACCTCCATTCACTGTTGGGGGTGAGTTCATCAGGGTGATCCAACTACTTTCAGTGTTCAGCTTGAGAGCTTGAGGGAGGGTTTTTCCCACTGGGTTTTCCCTCTTTTCCTCACTTAGTTTGTTTTTTAGCATTGTTTGAGTTTCAGTATTGTACAGGGTGACCTATGGCCTTAGTTTCTGGGGCCCTATCATTCTTATGCACTTTATGTTTTCTACTCCTCCTAAGTATAGCTTAAGGAGGGGTGTTGGAGACATTTACCACCATACACACTCATTTTGGTCAATTTGACCTAGTTAAACCACTATCCTAAGTTTTATTGACTTAATTGACATTAGAGGAGCACTGTATGACATCAACATGAGCACACCCATGCCTAAATTCAATCAAGGAGGCTGTCAAAACCCCAAACTTTTCGAAAAATTTAAAATTTTGAAATACATAAAATTATTGATAATGCGGTCTGCTAACAGCTACAGTTATCTATAAGTTATTTGGTTAACAGATTTGTTAATACATAATCTGAATTAAGTACAAGGTTAAGTTCAACTTGTATAATAATTTCTTTTTCAGTTTGCTGATGAGTTTTAATTTGCGACAAGTAGGCGGAACTGTCTTGGATTCTGGGGCTTACTTAGCTTTTGAGCTAATGCAGAAATTTTACTTGTTCTCACAGGTTTATAGGTAAGAATGATCATGTAATGCCTATCAATTTTCATAAACCATTCAAATATATTTTTATTTGCAAAAATAATTAGCTCGGTAAATAAGCTATTACAACTTCAACTGCTTCGATGAGGTAAAACAAGCAGTTTGTTTCTTCCATCTATATTGTTAATGATATATGTAAAGAAGAGTTTCTATCTTGAATGTAATTACTGACAGTTATTATTTCTCTGTTTCACATCCTGTAATATTTGTTGTAAGTCAAATCCACCTAGAGTGCAAAACCTACACTGCTGTAATGTTTGCTCTAACAATAAAATACATTATCGACTTAATAAGATTTGTATGAGTGATTACTGGTTATTCATCTTCTATAAAGCAGATTTCTGTCCATTAGGTTCTAAACATTGTAGTACAATACTAAGTCTTAAGATCATAGAGTTTAGTGGGGTGATTCCACTCCAGTTTTCTTGCTTTATTTTATAGTACTTCTTTTTGGCTCACGCCTTTGATCACAACTTCTAACTTAAGTCAAATCTTCAAGATAGATTGCTTTAACATCTCCTGCAAGTACTTAGACAGTACTAAAAGATTGTATTACTATCAAACATGAAATAGCTTAAGTACTTCATAAGGTTAGTAAACCGTCAAAAGACATTAAACTTTGCTGGACTGACTATGTACAGGATTTATAGTCATCATCCGAGTATTTGTCACTCATTGATCTAAATTCTATGATATTCAACGATACCTACACAAATCATCTTGTTTATAAAGCCTTTAAACTTACCAATAGTTTTGGTTTAAAGAAAACTAGGGTTTATAAAGTTCATGTTTCCAATTAAAACTATGTCCTTAAACAATTTCACTTCACAACATAAATGTTGGTGAGAATGTAATTACCTATGCAAAGTTATTAATAAGACTTCATTATCAAAGTTTGGCTAGAAGATCGAGAATAACCTTTTCTTTACATCTCCTAAATATCGTAATATTTACGTTATTAACCTAGCTTCGATAGCATAAGGCTTAATGACGGTTGTAACTATACTATTTACTATATTACCAAATGGTCTATTCATTAGTGGAGAACTAAATCTTTTCATGCATAAATATGCTTGGGATAAAAATATCGATTTACGATATTACAATCATTTAATGATTACCAACAAGCTTAATGTGAAATAATATGAAACTATATGATTTATAACTAAATTTTTCAAACATAGATAATTCGAAAATTAAACATATGACATATCATGGATATGTTCTAACATGAGAATTACTTCGGCCTGAATATAGTTTATGAGGTTGATGATTTCGTGGTTAACATAAGCTTGATAGAATTATAATGATTTCCATTGTGCATACTATACTTGCAATGGTTAAAGATCGTGGCATTAGTCCACTTCCACGATGAAACCATGGATAATGTTGAATATAATATAACATGATTTTAAATTTTCGCTTGTACCAACTATACAACTTATTAAGATATAGACTTGGCATCGACATGAGGATTATAGTTTTATGTTTCAATAGTTTATAGCATGCACACGATGGTTGACTCCGGGATAACGTGGAACCTTGTACAATCATTTGTTAAACCTTTTGATTGAGTGAAAATCAATTTGAATAATAGAATATTTGATTGCATGCAGTGACTATGCAAAATACCCACTGCATGGTAGATTATCTACGTGAACACGTGGTTCTTCCTGGGCCAAGCGTTGAGATGATAAAAGGGTTTACGAACCCTAGTCCTGGTCATTTTACTCCATCTTTTTCGGGCCTTCGGGATACTCTGCAACTACGTCTTGGCCGCCATGTAAACTCTATGTCTTATTGTGAAGTTCAGTCCTCCTTTAACACCCTTGCTTCTAGCCTACACTGTGAATTCATACAGCAATGGTTGAGGAGAGCTGTGTCACTTGTTTCAGTTTACACTGTGTGTAGTTTTCTTTTTGGGATTATTCATCCACGGCTTGGTTGTGAGGATAGCTTACAAGTCTGTAAGTTTATCTCGGCATCAAAAGAATTAAGAGCCATGACTCTAACCTTTGGTCTGGTCTATCATAGGGTTTCTGGTAGTGTGGGTTCTTAGGCTCGTAAGGGTGGTGACAGTGCATGCTTCTCTGTTGTTATATGCTTGGCCGTTATTCTTTTCCTTTGGCTGCTACTAGCTGTAGTTGCCCTCGTTTAACCTGCCTCTGTAACGAAAGGGATGAAGGGTTTGCTGTTCGTTTTGTTGGTGGCGGAACTCCTATTCGTGGGTGGCCACATTACTTTCACTTCCAGGTAAATAAAATTCTTAATCAGTTTTTAAAACCTGTTTTTAAATCCATTGTGATTTAAAACAATAGTATTAATGCTTGTGGGATAACTTTGCAGGTGATAGATACGTCTTCCTTCGCAACTGGTGCAAACGCATGGTCGATTTCCTGCTCACAGGTAAGCCCTGGTTATCCCATGGCAGTTCATCCTTGTGCAATTCCTTATTGAACATTTTTGGTTGGTCATCGTGGCCTACAAAATACCCTCGTGGTTAATGTTTTCTTGGTTATCTTGTTCAGTTTGTTTTGTTTTGTTTAACAAACCCTTGCGTCTAGCAGGGTTTCCGGCTTATGCCGTGACTTGTAAGATTTTGTTTTACTGGTTATATGTACAGTTTTGTAAAGAGAATTAAATGGCCTATCAAACCGTCCTCTATATAATTTTAGGTGAAGGGATGTACCCCCTTGAGCTTAGACTTGGTTAAAAGAAGCTCTGGAAGTAATTTGGAATATTAAGGTTTCACCCTAACTCAATTCTGTAAAGATATTTTACTGTTCTTAAATTATCTTCTATTACAAATATATTACTATTGTATGTTCTGCTAATTCTCTTATCGCAATATTTGTTAATAAGCTCGGTTAATCGAGCAAGTTTAAGTTCTGTTAGTAATCCTGTATGTAATGTTTTCTTAAATTATTCTGTAAGTTAATTTAATAATACTTGTTAAATGTATGTTGGTTACAGGTATGAGTGGTTGTACTTTTATTATTATCTTCTCTATCCTTATAGGACTGTAATAATATTTTGATGTTTTTAGTATACTGTATAATCCAACTCTTTGGATTAAAGCTTAATAAATTATACTATTATTATTTTTAATTTACAGTATTCATGCTATAAATTATAATATTAAAATGTTAATACCATAATTTATTATATTTATAATATAAGGGTTCCGACCCTATGCATTATTTTATAATTAGCTTTTATTTAGTTCTCTTGAATTAAATTTGTTCATAAATAAATAATATTTATTAAATACTAATAACCCTTGCACTTAGTCTATTTATAAGTGTATAGATAGAATTTTGTTATTAATTCATTGTATACTATTATATTTGCTATAGCTAATTTCTTTATAGAACTACTATACCAAATTTGTCCTACTTAAAATATAAACACTAGTAGAAATAGTTATGCAATAACTACAATGAAATAACTCTGTAAAATTTAACTTAATCCTTCTTTCACAGAAATAAAGAGTATTTGTTTAAATTAAATCTTTACCTAGGTGACAGATTAGTAATTCCAGATTGCAGAAGTACAGTTTGAATAAGATAAATAACTTGTTTACAATAATCAACATAAATGAAATAAACTTACATTTTTTTATTTTTTTTAAGTAATATGTATTCTTCTTAGCTAGCATTCTTGATTCAATTAGATTATAATTAGAATTTAATCAGGTTACCTATCCTTACTTACAGTTTAGATTGTTGCAATTAAAATAGCTATCATAATAGGAAAAGAAATGAACTAATAGAGCTGTATTGGCATCTTTACTTCACCTAAATATTAAGCATTCAACAGATATTTCTTTTCCTTCTGGAAAAACAACTATTTACTGAAAGAAAACATTTCAATATTCAAAACAAACATTTCATTTCTTATTTCCATCATACTTCATTCATTTAAATACACTACTTGTGCTAGAGTACGATCTGGATTACTCCAGATGGGGAAAAACACAGGTAGGATTTATTTTTCATCAAAGAATAAATTCAATATTAAACAACTAAGAGATTTCACACTTAACAGTTTACATCATAACCTATAATCATTCATTTTTTATTCACACATAGAAATAAACTTTAACACAGAAATTAAAAGATAGTAGAACCTGTTCTTAAAGCTGGATGACAACAGCAATGGGAGGCCGTTCCTCCCTACCAACTCCTGAGGAGCACTCAAACATCGACTTCTCAAGACCCCCGAGCCTGTTCTGGTCTCCTTGGCTAGAACTAGGTGGAGCAAACAACAAGTACTAGTCAAAAGACTCAATACCAACTCTGCACACTGCAGTAGGATCTTTCAGCTGCAAAGCTGTACCTAGATCACTTTCCTGTAGTTTACCCCTCAAACACTTTCCTCAAAATTTCCCTTCCCAATGAATTCCTTGAAGTGCATTCACCTAAATGATTCTTGTCGTATAATGAGCAACCTCAGCTCTCTTCATTGGGTACTTTTTATTAAGATTGCCTAGGTCTTTTTCGGTTAGTTGTCATTAATTGAGCTACCTGCTCTGATCCCACTTTCTTGGGGGATCATGACCCCAAATGTAGGGAGGTTGCCACCTGCAACATAGGAAGTGTTTGAGGATGCTGCCACTTGTCTTTTTGCTCTCCACCTAGTCTCCTCCACCAACTTGACCAGTAACACTCTTTTTAACAGCTCTCCTAAGCTATTGTCTCCACTTTTATTTATTTAAAATTAAAATATTCATAATTACATTCCACATCCTTGACTCTGTTGAGTCATCAATTTCAACTTAGCATTAAATTTAACATAATGTCTTGGAATAAAATCAAATAAGATAACATTATTTTTACAAAATTGGGGCATGTGACAAAGGCTAACTTAGCCTTCTCCTACATTCAGAGAGGCTAATTGGAGCACTCTAGGGGTGATCTGAGTGTCATAAATTCCCCATATTCCTAACTGATGGTTACAATCAGTTAAACAGAGCAGTGAAGGTGCCTCCCTTCATTAAATTGATTATTTAATGATTATTTAATGAACTAGAGTCAACATGGGCGCCTCCAATTTGACAAACTCTCATGAATAAGGAAAATGCGATTACGCCATTGTGACCCAAAGAAAAATTTGGGACATGACATAGATGATGTATTCCTTGTAGTGACTTTTACCCACCCTCCTCATATGCACTTACATTGGATAATTTAATGTCTAACCATCATGGCCTCAAATCATCCTTATAATCTTTGGGTTAATGTGTCCCTTTATATGGTTCTCATTTTGAGATTCTTGGTGTGTCTCTTTAAGTTAGGAGTTGCAAGATATATATGCTAAATACCCAAATGTTGTTATGTATGTTGTAGACATTTATCACCATACACACTCATTTTGGTCAATTTGGCCTAGTTAAACCACTATCCTAAGTTTTATTGACTTAATTGACATCAGAGGATCATTGTATGACATCAGCATGCGCACACCCACACCTACCTTCAGTCAAGGAGGCTAACTTATCCTTCTCCTACATTCAGGGAGGCTAACTAGAGCACTCCGAGGGTGATCTGAGTGTCATAAATTCCCCATATTCCTAACTGATGGTTACAATTAGTTAAACAGAGTAGTGAAGGTGCCTCCCTTAATTAAATTTATTATTTAATGATTATTTAATGAACTGGAGTCAACAGGGGCGCCTCCAACCACTTCTGATGGTTCGTTACACTTCAGTTAACCTCATCGAGGTTCATTGGAGTCATTGATGCACTACCACTTGTTGGTTGGCTTGCAGTGACATGTGTATGAGCTACTTTTAGTTAGACTCAGTCATTTATTGCACTTCGACTTCAGTTAGGGCTCAGTTGAGTCAATTAGGGTTTTGATCAGTGGTTAACTTGAGTGTTGACTGTGGATTACATTCAGTTAAGCTAGACTCACTCATTCAATTCGAATGACCTCCTTGGGAATTCGAATTGTCTTGGAATTCATGTTTCTGGCATGATCATTATATTGTATTATTCATTATTCATTTGATTATACAAAGATGCTACTTCCATTGCAGCACCATTTTGCCAATTTTATGCTTATCTATCTGTATTCTTTGTGAGATTGTGTTTTCAGTTCCTAGACCACTATGATAAATTAATAATGTATCATCATCTATGTATATTCAACAAATACAATACACATGCATACTTCTAAATGTTTTTCTAAAAAAAAATATAAAATCTCTTTCCATACCACAATGCACAAAAATCCTAGATGGTCAAAAAGGAAATGTTGCAAGAAAAATGAAATATTTCCTTAGTGTGTGTCTGTGTGTAATTAAAAAAAAATATTGTAAAATATTGCATGATCCCAAACCTATAGTAATTGGTTGAATTCTAATGATGTGTTGTTGAATACCTAGCAATAACAATAAAGGAGCACTTACAATATAAACTTTCTGAACAAATAGTAGGGATAACAAGAGATATGCTTAATGATCTAATAAGATTATGTGAGTAGTTGTCTTAAAATATCATTTATGAAACTTGACCAAACACTTAAATTTGATCGCTTCTTGCACTAATAAGAATGGTGTATCTCTATCTCCAATCATTGTATCCTTGTTTAATCCTATTTATATTAGCATGTCAAATTTGATATCGCTTCCCTCATCCTCTATAAATCATGCTCGTTTTAAAGGGTAGTCATTTGTGGAAAAGTGTTCAATGATACCTTGGGATATCTAAGTATCTTAGGCTTTGATATAGACTTGATGATATCCATATTTGAGATGTAGTTTGTCGAAGTTGGTGTAACAAGTCATCAGTTCTCAGAAATGGATGCAATTTTTTATGGTAATCTTGTTAGAGATATATATAGTCCCATCCGTCTTGGGTATTAAAATAATAGAAAAAATAATCAACATAATGACTCCCTACTCCAACAAGTTTTGAACGACTTCTTCACTTCTTGTGCTTCCAATACAAACTTCTTATATAGTCCTAAGTTAAGAAAAGAAAATTAAGGAATTAGCCATATCGTGTGCTCCACTTCCCTATTAGGTGAAATTCCTGTATGCTCCTTGAATACTTCTTTGCATGTATGTAAAATATCTTCCAGTTGATGCCTATGCACTTTTCTACTCCTCCTAATGATGTGTTCCCTCGGACTCGTTATTTTGTTGGATTTGTATTGAGAAGATTATTACAAACATCTTACATGAGCTGATCAATCTTTCATATGTATGGGAATAGTAGAAATAAATCTTGGATTTACCTTCATATGCCTTGATTATAAATATTTTTTTTTGTAAGTTCTAATCTATTAAAAAATGAAAATAGTGGTACATATGAGTTTACAGACGGACCTTTTCAAGATGAGCAAGTATAGAGTTCCAAGATAAGTCTGTGCCCTCCCTCCAGGAGGGAAAACAGGTCCACAAAACCCTCCCTCCGGGAGGGAAAATAGGTTGTCCAGAAAATCATACACAAAAACCTCCTTAGTTTATGGAGGACCAAATACAGATCCAACACATTAACATTGAAATAAACAAAAAAACCTGAGAGTATCATGATGAACAACACGTGGCCAAGGTGAAAAAACCTTGGTGCTTGCATGCAGACTTACACATGGCGATGGAAAAATTGGTTCACAACTTGAAGAATGGTTCCTCCTTGATAAGACAGTTGTAACCTGGTGAGGCTGGTTGAGCAGGATCACTTGACTTAGCCTTCGTGGTTCCACTGGATGTCGCCTCCAAATTTTTGCTAGATGTCGCCATTTCTTCATCACTAGAGTTGATTTCTTCTTCCATTGAACCTGCAGGGTGCGAATTGGTGGGGATTGGAGCCGTATTTTTGGTAACGTTGGTTGGACCAAAATTTGCATGAAGGGAGGGTAGAGGGTCAGCAATGCGAAGGGGGGATGGATCTGGGTGAAGGAATAGGGGTGGAGGATGGGGCGACAGAGGGCGGTGGTGGAACCGGTGGCGCAACAACCTGGGTAGTCGACAGTGGTGGAACTGGAGGCTCTGGGGTGGAGGAACCAAAGGGTTGAACATAAGGACCAACTGAGTGAGTAGGTTCTTAAAAACCCATTAATTAATTCCATGCTCCGTCGTTCTACTAGCTGCATTGAGAGCTCCGGATAATACATCTTCCCAATCATTAACAATTTTTTGAACTTCCTTCGAGATCTCCAAATCGAATTCGATGCCATTGGCTTGGGCCGTGAGAGGTAAATGGAGATAATCCTGAGCATTACGAGCACGCCCTCTACGAGGATCAAATCTTTGTCTTCGGGGCATAGCTTGAGCACAATTGTGAACGGAGTAGGGTGATGAAAGACTGATAGCAGAACAGGTTGATGATAAGCCAAAGCTGAGCACTGAGGTGACGGTTCAAAGCTAAGGAAACTGATAGCAGAGCACAGAGCAGGGTGCAAGTGAAACAGCCCATCCTCCAATGGTGTCCACATTAAGTAGCATTGGTGAGATTTATGGCAGCCAGGTAGGAAATTAATGGCGACAAGGCTTTGAAAGGATAGCCTAGTCCTTTCGGCCTACCAAAATGCATCCACGTCTCCCTCTGAAATTAATGCACACATTGATGGCAATGCGGTGAGGTCATGCTTGGTTGGGAGTGGCCTCATCAGCCTCTACCCTGTCCACGTGGCCATGGTTGACACTCACATCCGGGGACCTTGATTATAAATATTTATCATCCTTGACCATTTGTTTTTTCTCATGATCAAGATAGAATCCCTTATATACATACATAGACATGCATATATACATACAAGGGGTTCTTACTCTACATTTAAATCATCTATGAAACTGTGGTTTTATGCATATGTAATTTTACACTACTTTACAACTTTTAATTTTTATCATTATAAAAAAAATGTATTTCAATTTTTATATAAAAAAATAACATATATATGAGTAATGAAAAATCATGAATTTTCCAATAGTGTTACATTGAAAATAAATTGTTAATTTACCACCCAAATTGTCACATAAATAAGAAATGAATAAGAAAAGAAAAGAAAAACTCAAAACTAAATGTCCTTATATCTACCATCTTTTACTATGGGTTTGGTTTCATTTCCATTGCCTTCTCATCCCCCTCTTGGTTGACTAATAGAATTAATGCCTTATATATATATCGACTCTTATCACAGGAGATTAAATGTATCATCACTACTTTGCACCATGCACTTCAAATTTTTGTTTTAACACTACTTAAATGTTGAATATCTACATTTATAGTGGAGTATTTCACATAAATTAAATGAGTTTAGATGGATCACATTATATGTAGTTAAGAGAGAAAAAGATTCATAACTTGTTGAATATCTACATTTATAGTGGAGTATTTCACATAAATTAAATGAGTTTAGATGGATCACATTATATGTAGTTAAGAGAGAAAAAGATTCAAAGTTATGATATGTATCATTTTTTTTCCTTCTTTTTAAGAATAACCACACTTTTCTTTCAACTTCAAAATTATTATGTTTCTTATTCATCTTTACTTTGCAATCTATACGAGTGAGAACATTAATATTTTTTATTTCTTAATGAAAATTATTATTTATCATTATTAAACTAAAAAATAACCTCATTATTAAATATTTCATGCAATATGTTGCCTGGAAAGAACTTTGATCTCTAGGGGTGATATTTGATCTCTACTATTGATCTCAGTGGATGATTTGAAAGCAATTTTTCATGCTATCTTCATCATTGGGACGGTGACCATCTAGTCTGATTCTTTGCTAGAGATCTGGTGTTGGCGATTCTTTGCAATCTAATCTATTCATTGTGACAGCCAACATCTGGTGGGATCAAGTGCGATCTGATCTATTCATTCGATCCGTGAGTCTTCCATCGAGGGTTATGGTATCTGGTCTAGTGAGTTTTGGTGACCCTCAGCTACTCTGAAGGAAAACCTCAGCGATTTGAATCTATTGCATATGATCTGAAGGTGGTTGCCACATATCCCTCTTAGATTGATCATTGACAAACCCTCTGCGATTAATCTCTATGGGTGACGGATGACCAACATCTTTATATCAAGTGCACACATTCCTCTCTTTTTTTTTACTAATAAAAATCTACTGCTCATATATTTATTTTTGCTCACAAGTATGAATAAATCACCGCATCTACCAAAGATTGTCAAAGGTAGACCTAGTACAGTTACTTTACAGAGCCTTCATGAGTATATAGAGTCATTAGAGAAACGTAGAGAAGAAAGAGAATCTAAGATACAAACAGAGTTAGAAGCCATGCTGGAAAATAATTTACATCTTTTGAAGACAAGATCCAAAAACAAATAGAAAATAAAATAAAACTATTGGAAAATAAAATGGAGACATTGGAGATTAGATTACAGGTAATAGAAAAACAAATCCAAGATAAGATCCAAACCCCCCAACAAGGAGATGATACTTTAGAAAGTATTAAAATGAAGGACATGATTAAAACACTAGAAGAAAAAGTTAATAACAATCTCACCCTAAATAGCATGGAAGGTAAAATAGATATCAAACCAATTAAAGAGGAAATGAAAAAATTGATAGAATTAGACCATGAGCATAACAAAAAGGCTTTAAACCTTGATAGTGTGAAAGATGAGGTAGACGAGGATACATTAGCCATAGCCCAGATAGAATTACACAATGGATTATAAGTTGAAAAAGCATGTCTCACGAAAGCAACAAGGTTGGGACAATTAAATGAGAACAAAGGAAGGCTAATCAAGATAAAGGTGATCTCTACTGACAACAAGTATGACATACTTAGTAAAACCTCAAATCTAAAAGGAACGAGAATATTCATAAATGAAGATCTCATTCCAGAAGATCAAGTAGAATTAAGAAAGGAGGTTCAAAAGGTAAAAGAAGCTAGGAAGGACTGGAAATGGGCAATAATCAGAAATAGAAAAGCCGTTATTCAAGATAGAAACCAAAAAGACAGCAATAAATAGCAATTCAACATGCTCTGGATTCTTTCTTGGAACTGTCAGGGCTTTCCATGGAACAAAGGCCCCAAGCTAAGTTGGATCTCAAATGAAGTTGATATTATATTGCTAGTTGAAACTTGGGAGCACGAAGAATCTAAGGTCCCTAAAATAGATGTCTTTGTACTATGGTCAATCTGGAACAAGTGATCCTATAGTAGAGGAATTGGGGGTATAGCTTGTTACATTAGGAAGAACATCTCCCCCCATGCCAGGATTTATAAAAAATACCCTTACAACCAGTATATTTGGATAGAGATTACGGACATTAATGATAAAAAAAACTACATAGCAATATGTTATTTGGCCCCTATTAATTCTAACTTCTATAAGAAAAAAAATTTAGATAAAAATTGCCCCTACAATGGTCTAAAGAATGATATTTCTAGCCTAAGGAATGAAGGAAATATCCTCTTAATGGGTGAATTTAATGCTCAAAATTCAAACAACCAAGCTATTCTTCTAAGCAATCATTCCAACCCTAATCCTCTTTGGTTATACGAAGACCTTACTCTAGCTGGAATGTACAAAAGAAGCTCTGAAGATCTAGGAGATAATTTGTTTGGGTCTGAGCTAGTCAAGCTTTATAGTGCTCAAGATCTCATAATTTGCAATAGTCTAAAAAAGTGGCACAATTCTAGATGACCTGTATCGATGGGCTTGGTAGCAGTGTGGTGGACTATGTTATTTTTGATATCCCTTTATACAACGAAATAATAAATTTTGACGTCTTAAACGACTCAGATCATAGACCTTTAATTATAACTCTCAATTTTGTCATGCATAGAGATCCTATAGAAGATAATCCTCATAGCCAAAAAAACTTGATCTTTGATAGAAATAAAAATAATCTTTTTCCAAATGAATTAAAAATTAATTTGCTTCCTTTATCAAGTATAAACAACATAGAAGACCTTTATCATAATTTTACCAAAACCCTCTCATATTCTATTAACAAGTTCTCAATTAAAGTTTCAAGTAATAAAAGAAATAACAAAACCAACCCTTGGTATGATAAAGATTGTAAAAGTGTGAGGAAAAACATTAAGGAATCTCTTGATGAGTCTCTTAAAACTGACAAGATAAAAATTTACAAAGCCCTAACTAAAAGGAAAAAAATGCAATATATTCGTAAAAGACAATAAAATCTCTTACACCTCTCTAAGGTGGATCCTAAGAAATTTTGGAGGCAGATTCTAACTAGAAAAACTAAAGATAATAATAGAATTTCTTTACACAACTGGAATTCCTATCTTAAAAAGATTTATGAATCCCTGAATAGCATAGATAACTTTGAAACCCTGCTCACAACGGAAGAAGTTTTCTCATTAGAAGACATAGATTTTGGGGTTAAGTGTCTGGCAAATGGAAAAGATAAGGACATCGAAGGTTACCAAGCATAAATCTTAAAAATTGGAGGTCATGTCCTCAACCCTCACATCCATAAGTTTTTCAATCAAGCGATCAAGCAAGGGTTCCCTAAACTTTGGACTCAAAGCCTCATTATCCCTATTTTTAAAAGTGGGGATACAAACAACCCCTCTAATTACCAAGTAATTATGATTAGCCCTCTCTTAGCCAAGTTATACGGTATTATTTTGGAAAAGAAGATCAACAATTGGCTTGAAAGTGAAGGTAAGCGGGCTAAAGGCCAAGCGGGTTTTAGAAGGAAACACTCTACAACGGACCATCTTGTTACGCTTAGGATATTTTTGGAGTGTCGTAATGATAAATCCAATCTCTTTTTTTGCTTTGTGGACTTTAGAAAGGCTTTTGACACAGTACCTAGAAGTAACCTATGGAATAGATTAGAAGAGCTAAAGGTTCCTTTCGAGTTGAGAGTTGCCACAATAAGGTTATATGAGATTGTCATTGCTAAATTTAAGACCAATGAGGGGTGGTTGAAAAATATTAATTTTAATATCGGAGTTAAACAAGGTTTCCCCCTCTCCCCCACCCTTTTTGGCATTTACATAGATAAGCTAGAAGGTTGTTTAGAGGAAGCGGGTTGTGCTGGCACGATCTTAGTTGGAATAGTCATCATCCTTCTTCTCTATGCTGACAATATTGTTCTTCTGGAAAGGTGTCCATCTAAGCTTGATAAGAAACTAAGGCTTCTTAAGGATTTTTGCTCTACCATGGGCATGACTGTTAACACTGAAAAAACAAAAATTATGATTATCAAGTCCAAGAAGGACACTTACGCTAATTTTATGTATGACAATAGAAACTTGGAGGAAGTGTCTTCTTACAAATACCTAGGAATTGATATTCATCATAAGCTCAATTGGAACTATAGCATTAAGAAAAGCATTAATGGAGGGTGGAAAGCTTATTTTGGTCTTGAAAATAATTGTAAAGAAGCAAACCTTGTGATGTGGGATAAAAAGAAGCTCCTCTTTGAAACTTTAGTCACTCCTGTTATCTTGTATGGGTGTGAGGTGTGGGTTTGCAGCATCTCTAGAGAATCTTGGAGAAAGATTGAGCAAATCCAAAAGCGTTTTATCACGTATAACCTCAAAATTAAAAGAAATACACCCTACCCTATTCTCCTTATAGAAGTGGGTCTTTCCCCTATCGAGAGCCTAGCTATGACTAGGCTCCTGTTGTACAAGCACAAAATAAATAACATGGGAGACCATAGACTTCCTAAACTAGCTTTAAATTCCATCCAAAACCACCTAAAGCTCAAGTGAGGTTGGTATAAATATACCGGGGCTTGGTTAAACCATTGGGAGATCGACGAAAATGTTGCATTGCAAAATATAAATAACATTAAAAATATTGTCACTTCTAAGTTTAAGGAGAAAATGTGGTGTGAGAAAGATTTAGAGGATAAAATAAAATTAAGATATTATAACGAGGTCATCAAACCTCCTCTAGAAGATTAAAAGTATCTCTCGGTTTTAACTAGTTCAAAGAAAAAAATTAATATAGTCAAGATAAGAACGAACTCTCATGAGCTTCACAGTGAAACTGGTCATTGCGCAGATCCTAAAACACCATGGGTAGAAAGGATCTTCCATCTGTGTGAGAATATGAACATTGAGGATGAAAAACACTTCCTCTTAGAATGCCTTGCGTACACCCACATTAGATCTCAGTTTCATAATCTTTGTTGTAATTGTGACCTTCCTAACCTTTTAACTTGTCAAAATTATAGTGAGCTCGGGACGCTTCTCTCCAAGCTCTTTGAGCATAGAAATACAATTTTAAAACAAACTAAATAATGCATTTCTTTGGTTCCAATACACCAAAGTTTGGTCTCAGTGGACGTTAACCATCATCATCACTAAGAAGAGCTCATAAAGCCGGAGTTTAAAACCCTTACAAACTTTTAATAGAGAATGAACTCAGGGAGCCATAGGTCCAAGAAAAGCTCTTATGGAGCCGAGTTTGAAAACCTTACAAACTTTTAATGGGAAATGAAGGATTATCATATGTTTTTTCCATATGTAAATACATATACAAAATTTATAGAAATATTTTTCTCAAACTATAAAAGGAAATGACAAAGAATAAAAAGAATTATAAGTCTATGATTAGTAGATTTAGATGTCTTATATGTAGAACATTTTTGTCTTTGTATATAAAATACCGTGTTTTTTTATATGTAATACCATATTGTATTATATGTAGAACATTTTTGTCTTTGTATATGCAATACCATGTTTTTGTATATGTAATACCATATTGTATAAATATGATGTGTAAATAGTGTTTTTGTATGGATTTATTTATTATATGTCAAGTTGTTTTTAAATAGAATGTAAGTCCCACTTTTATTAACAAATGATTAATTATTTATGTAATTATATTTTGGATTTCGAAAGAAAATTGATATTTTTAAAAATGTGATAAATATCTTATTTTAAATTAGTTATTAAAATATTAAATATTATTTTAATTTGAACATAAAATAATGAAATTATATAAAGTAAGTAAATTTTTTTTTATAAATCTCGTTTATATGTTTTCAAGTACAAACGATTTAAACCCGGATTTATCAAGCATCCAGAGGGATTTAGTTCTTAAATGTATATTTTTTTACCATTTGGATTTCTCTAGGTACTTATAAATCCAGTTTAAAACGGATTTATGCTAATTTAATTTTTATTTTATTTTATTTAAATCCTTATATGTAATTTACATTTTTCATTTTTCTAGCATAACATGACTAACATGACTAACGTGACACAATCTCCCCCATACTCAGTTGGAAAGCACCTAGGCTCTTGGTGCACACATGTGGGGCATTTGAGCTGTAGAAAGCTCCTCTCAAAGTAAAAATGAAAATAAACATTTTTAATTAATTGTAAAAATAATAAAAGGAATTCAAATAAAATTACATAAAGTTTGTTCACAACTTCACTTTGTTACTGTTAGAGGATTGTATCTTTATCCTTAATGTTGTAAGTGTCAATTTTTTCTTCTTTAATATACAATAGTGTCAATTTTTTCTTCTTTAATATACAATCTCTCTTTATTTTAATGTTTTCTTCTCATAACAACAACAACAACAACAATAATAATCATTTATTTTTTAAAAACCTCTTGTTTGTAGGACAAGGGGCTTCTTTATGCAATGATTTACATATCCTACTCTCATAAGTGGATTCTTATTACATATATAAATAATATAATAATAATAATTATTATTATTATATATTATTAAAAGACCTTTTTGTTTATGGAACAAATAGTTTTTTATAAAAAAATTTACAAATCCTATCTTTTAGAATTGAAACATATTTTAATGTTTTCTTCTAACAACAACAACAACGATCATCTTTCTTTTAAAACCTCTAATAATCATCTTTTTTTTTAAACCTCTTGGTTGTAGGACAAGGGGGTTTCTTTATGCAAGGATTTACATATCCTACTCTCATAAGTGGATTCTTATTACATATATTATTATTATTATTATTATTATTATTATTATTATTATTTTTATTATTTTTAAAAGACTTTTTTGTTTATGGGATAAATAGTTTTTTATAAAAAAAATTTACAAATCCTATCTTTTAGAATTAAAACATATGACATCTTAGAAGAAAATATATATTCTTATCTGCTTATCTATATTAAATAAAAACTCATAAAAAAAGCCATAATATTAGAATAACACTATAAGTTCATAAAAGAAAACCATAAAATACTTAGAACATTATAAATTCATACAAATAAGGCAAGCATCATAATTAAAAGTTTATGAGAAAAGAGTGCTTAAATACTTACTCTTTGCAACTACATGTAAAAAAAAGAACCCTTCTTATGCAAGGATTTACATATCCTACTCTTATAAGTGGATTCTTATTACATATATAATAATAATAATATATTTAAAAAAAAAAAATTATTTATGGAACAAATATTTTTTATAAAAAGACTTACAAACTCTATCCTTTAGAATTGAACATATAACATCTTAGGAGAAAACATACATATTAAAATCATTCAAATTTATATTAAATAAAAACTCATAAAAGAAAACCATAATATTATAATAACAATTTAATTCATAAAAGAAAACCATAAAATAAAATAAAAAACATTATAAGTTCATAGAAAAGTGCCCTAAAATAAAGCTAGCATTTACCCTAAAATAAAGCTAGCATTATAAATAAAAATTAATGAAAAGAGAGCCAGAAAATAAAAGTTTATTGGAAAAGAGCCCGTAAATACTTCCTGTTTGCAACCACATGTAAAAATAAATAAATAAAAAACAATCCATATGTATTTTGGATTTAACATTTTAATAATTTTGATTAACCAAATAAAAGTACAATGAGATCGACACGTCTCTTCCACTTTGATTTATATAATTTTTAAAACAAAGTATAAATAGATGGTCACAACAAAATATTTTTCAATCATTCTTTGTTTTCTACAACCCTACAATCTGCTCTCTTCGGCTTCAGCTCTTTAAAGCTACGATTGAAACTCTTTTGAATTTCAAGAAAAAGTAAAGATGGAAAACGTGAAGGATAGCGAGATTTACACTGAGGAGTTGCTCGACTACGAAGAAGAAGAATTGGACGCACAAGCATTGGCCGAATCCGCGGCTGCTCCTGCGAAACCCAGTGGTGAACCTGTGCAGAAAGGCTATGTTGGCATTCATAGCTCGGGCTTCAGGGATTTCCTTTTGAAACCAGAGCTCCTTCGAGCAATTATAGACTCTGGATTCGAACATCCCTCAGAAGTCCAGCACGAGTGCATTCCTCAGGCAATACTCGGAATGGACGTACTCTGTCAGGCCAAGTCTGGAATGGGGAAAACTGCTGTTTTTGTTCTTTCAACTCTTCAGCAAATCGAACCTATTGATGGGCAAGTCGCTGCTCTTGTCCTGTGCCATACCAGAGAATTGGCATACCAGATATGCCATGAGTTCGAGAGGTTTATGACTTATCTGAAAAACCTGAAGGTCGCTGTATTCTATGGAGGCATATCTATCAAAACCCACAAGGCAATATTAAAAAACGATTGCCCTCACATAGTTGTTGGGACCCCTGGAAGGATTCTGGCACTATCAAAAGACAAGGATCTCAGTTTGAAAAATATCAGGCATTTTATTTTGGATGAATGTGACAAAATGCTGGAATCTCTGGACATGAGGAGAGATATACAGGCCATTTTCAAGATGACACCTCATGAGAAGCAGGTCATGATGTTTTCAGCCACACTGAGCAAAGAAATCAGACCTGTCTGCAAAAGATTCATGCAGGATCCTATGGAGATATATGTTGACGATGAAGCCAAGCTTACACTTCATGGCCTGGTTCAGCATTATATAAAACTGGCCGAGGTTGAAAAGAACAGGAAGCTGAGCGATTTGCTGGATTACCTGGACTTCAACCAGGTGGTTATATTTGTGAAGAGTGGGACTAGGGCTTCTGAGCTAAGCAAACTGTTACACCAGGCCAGCTTTCCTTCTACTTGCATTCATTCTGCAATGCCCCAGGAAGAAAGATTGCTGAAATACCAAGGTTTCAAGGAGGGGAATAATAGGATTTTGGTTGCAACTGATCTGGTGGGCAGAGGGATTGACATTGAAAGAGTGAATATTGTGATCAACTATGACATGCCTGAGTCTGCAGATACTTATTTGCACAGGGTTGGAAGGGCTGGACGGTTTGGTACAAAGGGTCTTGCAATTACCTTTGTTTCTTCTGCTTCTTCATCAGAGGAGGATGTGCTCAGGCAGGTTCAAGAGCGTTTTGCAGTTGTTATCAAGGAGCTCCCAGCAGATATAGAACCTTCAACATACATGCCATCATAGAACGAATGATTGGGACTGGAGACTCTAATAATTATCCTCATCCACATTTCTTCATTCATATTAGTGTTGGGATGGATTATTACCAAATTATAAGTTTTTTTTTTAAAACATATTCATAAGACTGAAAGGAACAATGTCAATAAAGTCATTTGTAAACCATAACAATATGTATCTATTTGTGTCAATGTTATGAATATGTATTGAAAATAGAATTTTAGAAATTGACCTAAACTGTTTAGAGTGAAATTTGCTATGAAAAAAATGGCATGTGATGCTGTGAAGTAATGTAAAATGGATATGATTAATATAGTTTAAAATTTTATAAAAGTTTAGGACTGTAATACCTTTTTCCTGAAAATAAAAGACCTTTACAATATGTTTTTAGTATTGTTAATGAAGATTTTGTTAATCAAAGTATTACGTGAATTATTTTAACAAATATTGAAAAATATAATATCGTCATTTTTATACCTGCCACACCACAGCAGGTATATTGTAATCGTTTGCCCTTTGACCTTTTATTAGTTGTCCTTGACCAAAAATTTAAAATCTGTTTTCTAAAGTTTAGCTTTGAAGTTTGCCAAAAAATATTTTAAATTTTAATAAAAATATTTGCCTTTGCTATTTTGTCAACTTCTAATTGGCCAATAAGGAATGATGTCAGCCTTGGAGTCTGGTATCTGGTTTTCACTTGACACATGGCTACTATGACATCAGCATTTATTATATTTTATTATTATGTTATTTATAATTCAAACAGTCAGCGGATCCATGACTTCCGAGGACTGGTGGATTTGGCGTTTGCAGGTGTACGGAAATTATTGAACGATCTGACTGTGCTTTCCTACGAAGTCCTCCATGAAAACGGAAACCCAACCACTGCAAAACGCATGAAAGAACCCTATTTCTTCAAGCAGAGGTCACAGTTACTCTTGAAGGCCGAGCATTCTCTTCTGTCCGCACTCAACTTCGATCTGGTTATCCAAACCGCATATAAACCCCTCGCTTGCGCCCTCAAAAAGTTCAATGTATTCCAATGGCATTCGAAGTTTGCACAGGTTTCTTGGAATTTTGTAAATGACGGATTAATGACCACGGTATGTCTCCAGTTCAAACCCCTGCAAGTTGCTGGTGCGGCTTTCTATCTTTCACTTCAGCAATTCGTCTTGGAGTTGACTTTGCAGAAATCTAGAGAAATTCATCCCTCTACTAGTAAGTCACTATTTATACAGCAGAAAGATAATCTTTTTATTTGACTTTTAATACAGCGGAATGGTTATCCATTTTAGTTTCTACGCAGACGTAATGAAGCTCTAATTCAGGAAATCAGTAAAGCTGTCCCTGGCTCAAATGATTTGAGCTTCAAAAGCCAATTCGCTCAACCCTTTGCAGTTCAAACCATGGCTTGTCTATGGAAGCAGCATTGGTCTTACTGGCGAAATCCTCAATACAACAGCATTCGATTCTTGTTCACACTTGCATGTGGTTTGCTTTTTGGCACCACATTCTGGAGAATGGGCCGGAAAACGTAAGCATTTGTTTCAGCTACCAAGAATATAACACTTCAAATTAAAACTCTGGTTAACCGAACTTAACTTCGGTTCTTATTTATTATTTATGGATGGTTATAATATTTTCCAGGCACACGCAGCAAGATATATTGAATGCAATGGGATCCATGTTCGCCGCAATTCTGTTCATAGGTTTCAGTAATGTTGTCTCTGTGCTACCGGTAGTCGATGTTGAAAGAACAGTATTCTACAGGGAGAAAGCTGCAGAAATGTACTCTGCTCTGCCCTATGCCCTTGCTCAGGTAAACACTCTAATTAAGCACTCTTTCATGTACTTTGTCTCTGTAAAGTGCATCACCTTGCTTTTTCTCATCGCAAAGTTAGATTCATGATGAAATCATAAAATTATATTTGTGTGTGAGTCAGGTTTTGATCGAAGTACCATACATGTTTGTGCAAACGGTGCTGTATGGAGTGACGGTTTATGCATTCATCGACTTCCGGTGGACAGCAGCTAAATTCTTTTGGTACTTTTATATGATGTTCTTCACGCTCCTTTACACCACATATTATGGTATTATGACGGTGGGTCTGACTCCTAATGCAAGCATTGCTTCCATTCTCTCCACTGGCTTCATTGCAATCTGGATGGTTTTCTGCGGCTTCTTACTTCCACGTCCGGTGAGTTTTTTTTATCAGTCTCTCCCTAATCAACTGATCACTCTCTCATCTTCATGTTTTTTCACGTTGATGGTTTTTTAATTGTTGCAGCGGATTCCTGTATGGCGGAGATGGTATTACTGGATTTGCCCCTTTGCATGGACTCTCTATGGACTTATAGCGTCTCAATTCGGGGACAATTCAGATGAAATGATGATGGCTGATGGTACAAAACAACAAGTGAACAAATTCTTGAGAAGCCACTTTGGTTATAGGCATGATTTTATGGGACCAGTTGCAGTTGCTACTGCGTCATTCTCAATTTTATTTGCACTAGTTTTTGCCCTCAGCATTAAAACTATCAATTTCCAAACGGGATAGAGAAACATTGTAATTTGTTTTCTGCCATGCGAACTACCGTTTGCAGTAATTGTTTTGCCCTCCGCATTAAAACTTTCAATTTCCAATCGAGCCTGCAAAATATTAGATAAAGTAAACAAGTGTTTAATGTATATATCATGTTTCAATATCCATTTTCTTGCGGATTGTTTGGGCAAAGTATGAGGTACCTGCCACTTAAAGTGGTCTGAAATGCTGCCTCCGTTTTCAAGCCACACGCAGGAGGAGACATTGCCAATGTATATTACAACAAAT
The DNA here is from genome assembly GCA_001517045.1 of Pseudotsuga menziesii. Taxonomy (NCBI): domain Eukaryota; kingdom Viridiplantae; phylum Streptophyta; class Pinopsida; order Pinales; family Pinaceae; genus Pseudotsuga; species Pseudotsuga menziesii. The sequence continues at coordinate 109,583 of LPNX010476447.1, read as the reverse complement.
TCCAAGTCTCAAGATCTAGTCTTTACTAGTAACATAAATAACCATAACCAAGCTGCTCTCAATTCTGCTGGTTTC
>LPNX010476447.1:0-108955 GCA_001517045.1 Pseudotsuga menziesii | reverse complement strand
GCCAAAGTCTTCATGGTAAGTTAAGATGCACTGCAAAATTTGTTCACAGTTCAATGGCTTCAATTGGTTTTATTTCAGAAAAATAAATGCAAATATATCTTAAATTTAAAGATTATTTTATTATTAACTAAATAATTTAAAAAAAATGTTCTTAAATTAAATTATTAAAAAATAACTAAACTTTATAAAATTATTATTTTATAAAATTATTATAATTATTAAAATAAATAGATAAAAATTAAATTACAATTATTTTAATTTAAAAGTGTTTTTTAGTTGTATTTTAAAACGTGTAAAATTAAAACATATTTTTGATATTACTAACATGTATAAAATGATTATCATTTTAAATTTAAATCTTTCATTTTATTGTCCAAGTAGTAATGGATATTTTCATTGTAAATAGATGTTTCAATTTAAAAATGAAACCAAACTTATTTTAAATATTAAACTTTTTTTTATCTTTTCATTAAGTTCGAAAACAATTTTATATTTTATTTTAAGCTTAAAATATTAATTTTACAATTTAATTTGGAATTCATATTTTAATTTAAGTTAAAAAACAAATTTATATTTTACTTTACATTTAAAATATTAATTTTATAATTCACTTTAAATTTAATTTTTCAATTTCTAATTATAATTTTATTAATAGTTTTTAAATCTTAAAATCATATTTTTATAATAAAAAATATTGATATGCTTTACTACTTTTAGTTATTATAAGTAAAATTATAAAATTAAATTATACAATATAGTTGAAAATTATGTTGAAAAATATTAGAATTATTTAGTAAATATTTAAAAACTTTTTATATAAAAGAAAAAGTGTTGTGATGTTTATGAATCCAATTTTAATATGCATTTATATGATTTTTTTATAGTAATCACATTCAATAATCACATTCAATAACAATGCAAAAAAGAACTTGATGTGTTATATTAGTTTTACTTGGTTAAGTAATATTAGATAGCATTTGTGTTCTACTTCACTCATACTCTAAAGTGTTGCATATAGGGCTAATATATCATCATCAATACTCAATAGTTGCTAACACTTAGCTATCTTCAAAAACATGGAGCAAGACATGTCAGGTTTCTTTTGCTTTCAAACTACACATAAGTTACATTCTTAAAATGTTACATAATAATTTTAACTTTTAATTATGTTTTACTATTACATTAAATTATTTCTAAGAGGCAAGTATAAGCAGCTTTGCTACTAATTTCATTTACTATTTTATTGTTGGGTGCATAATGCTTATAAAAAATAGTTCTCGTGACTATGAAGGGCTATGTATGCCTTAAATTGCTTATGAGGCTATGGATGGTAGTGTCTAGTGTTAGGTGTTTCATGTCTACCAAAAATTTCTCATAAGGCTACAAAGAGATACTTAATGCCTAAATCACTCATGTAGTTGTAAATGACCATGAATGATGTCCTATGCTAATTTACTTTACATTGTTTCTTACATAAGTGGCAGGTACTAAGCAACTGCTTTGCTTATTCCACTTGTTTTTCGTGAATTGGTCTTGTGTTTTAAAGAAGTGTTTGAAAAGTATATAAAGTAAGTGGTGTTTTAAATTTGAAAGAAGTAACTGAAAAGTAAATAAGGTTAGTGGTGTTTTAAATTTGTGTGGATTTAAATGAAAAAGTGACCCCATTAACATGCAGATATCCACCCCGAAAACACAAGCACCACTTTTAGAATCGTTCAACAGAATCGACCGTGTTGGTAATGGAAAGTTTCTCGTTTTAATTTGTGGAAACAACAGTGAAATGTTTCGATGTGTTCACTAGATGGATTGGATATCAGCGAAGCCATAAGCGAGAAAGGAGATCCGTCATTAGATGTTGAAATTCCCGCAAATGGATCTGTGATCGAACCGAAGAAGCTGCGGGTCCTTCATATTGAATTGATGGAACCTGCCGGATGCGTAGAGTGTCGTTCTACTTTTAGTTCTCTACTATGAGGCTTGTGTTTGTGTTTATACTATACAATTAAAAGTAGCTTGGATATAGTTTTACTTATTAAAAATACAATATAACAAGAACCACTTTGTATCTTGGAAACTTCAATAAAACATAGAGAGAAATAAAAAATAATTAGCCAAAAAAATTCTTAGAATTTTAAAATTGATAAGAATTACTCTTCTTATTTGATAAGAACATGAGATGGCATGGAAATAAACTAGAAGAATGATGTGTCCTTTTTTTGGAAAACCAAGGAGAGGGATGTTGGTTAGGCATTATTGCCATTATGAGGTGTTCTATTTCTTTTTGGATATTGTTCAACTAAATCTAGCTATTATTTTTTTTCAAGTTTGGTTAAAATATTTGCTATCCATGTCTATCTACTTAGTCATTGTGAATGTTACATAGAAGAAGAGGCTAGGATTCTAACCCTATCCGCTATCATTCTCCCCTATGTGGTTGTGAACTCAGTCCTAGGTTCGAGTGATGGTGTGTTTAGGCTCCAACTCGTTGTCGTGGAGAAGGAATGAGAGTGAAAGTCAGTGCGAGCACTGCATAATTCATAGGACTGCAACAGAGGTATGCGACCTACAGGTACTCTGCCATCGACAGAGAGGCAATGTTGCCGACGTGCAGGAAACAACGATTGTGAAAATTCAAATTGTACAGGGTTGTAACTGTGGAGTGGCTTCCTTCTCACAGTTGGTTGCTTCACTCTTGTACCAGATGGCTAGGGTTTGAACCCTAGTCGCCATCCACCAATGATGATGGGATGGTTTTTTGTATGGCGTGACAGCAGTGGTAGCTTACCAGCGATGGAATTTCACTAGTTCATTCTATGAGTGGCCTTGGTTTTGGCTACGAGATGATGCAGGTTTTGTTCATGTGATTGCATATTTTCTTTGGCTCTTTTGGAGCAGTTTGTGCATGCCCCCAGCGCTTTCTTTAGCTGGGATTTTGGTTTTGGGTGGGTGCTCATGTTGTTCAACACTATCTTTTTACTTTGGTTGGCAGCCTAGCCCCGGTTGCTCATGTTGTTGAGCACTATTTGTGGGTATTGAGCACTGTTTGTGGGTTTTGACTGGATATGATACCTAGTATCATAGATGTGTATCTCGTTACCTTTGATTCTAATGAATATCAAGGAATTGTTATTTTTCTTCTGGAAAAAAAATGTCACATAAACACATAGTAAAAGTGAGGAATGTGGTGGATATTATGCATCTACCTTGTCATTATACTTTTCAGGCTTGCTTTTGTTTTTTTATTTATACGTACTAAATAAAATTTTCATGTCTATGTCACATGAAGACATGGATGGACATAATTCTAAAGTTCCTTTTGTGGTGTTTTAGATTTACACACATTGTTCATGGTGTTTTAGATTTACACTCCTGCAGACAGTCCATAGCTGGTGCTCGTATACGAATTTGTCCCAAATGGCACCCTGGACGATCATCTTCATGGGGATCGCAAAAATCCCAAGGAATTACCATGGAATACTTGCTTGAACATTGCTATTCAAACTGCCAAGGACTTGGCTTTCCTTCATGACCTTGATCCACCTATATTCCACAGAGATGTGAAATCTTCTAATATTCTCTTGGACAAGAATTTGAATATCAAATTGGATAGTTTTGGGCTTTGCAGGCTTATGCCCATGGATGCCTTCCATGTCATTACTATCCCACAAGGAACACCAAGGTATGTTCACCTAGGGTATAGAGGCGGTTGTTGCTCAGCTTCAAGAAATCAGACATTAATGTCGTACTTCAACTGGTTCAGGTCAACAAGAGTGGGCATCATTTTCCAGCATCAAACAAGTTAACAAAACGCCATTATCTCCCATTTATGTACAAGACAATTGGCCCAACATAACCTCCACTTTCAACATCAGTGCATGAATTTCTTCGTCGAGTTTAATTTGGGACCTCCCCTTTTGCCTAAAATATAAACTCTGACATTTAATAATCACATCTAATTATTAGTTTTGTTTTTTATGTTTTATCGCGTTTATTACATTGATAGACATTTTTATTTAATATTAGGGGTGGACTACGGCCTTGGGCCTATTCTTTTTTTATATACGAACGAGGATGAGACAAGTGTACTGTCTAGATTGAAGTCATTCAAAATTCGAAAAAAAAAAAGAATATAAAAAAATAACTGGTAGCTAGCTGATGAATGAATAACTGGTAGCAATGCATGGATAACTCATAGCTAATGAATAGATAACCAACATCTCATGGAAGATAACAAGAAGAATGCTAGATAAAAAGAAAAAGAATATAAAAATAATTTATAATTGATAAATGGATAACAAGAAGAATGCCCTTGTGATAACATGTAGCTAGGCATGGATAACTCATAATTGAACCCGTGTAACTATAAGAATATGAGGAATAAAAAAAAATCCATTCCATAACTATCTCTTAACCATTTGATCCCTATCTAGCCTCAAATTATGTGAGTGTGCTAGTTACACTTAGTGACAAGAGGTATTGATTTGACTTTTAAATAAATAATAGTGGTTAATAATTTTGGTCTTGTGAACATTCAGTACTAAAACAACACTTAGAAAAAATAGAAAATGGTTTTAAAACATTTTAAATATAAATGTGAGGTTTAAAAAAAATTACGAAAAATGATTTAAAAAAATAAATTTAAATTTAAATTTTAAGCTTATTTAATAAATACTATTTAATAATATTTAAAAATGATTGATAATAAATTTTATTTTACAAATATCAATTCCAACTCTAGTTTCCATTTTTAAATAATGTTTGGTTTGGTGATTTTTATTGCTCTTTTATTATTGTTAAGATTGTACAATTATAGTTGAACATGGTATTTGAGAGAAGTTTGAATTGTAGTTTTCATTTTTTTGAAGTTTGGTTTGACTATTTTGATTAGTTTTATTATTATTAATAATATTGTATATTATAGTTTAATATGGTATTTGAGAGCATTGAATTCATTTATGTAATTGAAAGTAGGATTTTGTAAAAAAAATGGTAATATAATTTCTTTAAATGTTAAACATGTTTTATAACCGGTACTATTTCATCTCTATTTTACTGGGTGCAATTGAAAATTATAGACAATTAGAACAAATGGTTTCAATGATTTCTCCCTGTGAAATGAGCTTCAAATGATAAGCCATAATGTAATGCTTTCTTTAGAAATACAATACTTCAATGTTGAAATTGAAAATCATAGATAGTTGAAATAAAGTGGATGTCTTCAAGATTTCTCATTATGAAATAAAACTTAAATAATAAGTAGTAAATGATAATGTAAAGTGTTATGCAAGGTAAGAATAAAGGATGTGTGGTGAGTAGGCTTGTTAGGAGATACTCTTTAATAATAATAATTATAGCTAGCAATTTCCCCAAAAAGATGTGAAGATAAACCCATAGGTTGTTGTTAAAGGGTGAAATGGATGAAAAAAAAAAAACTAAAAAAGAATTAATGTTTTTGGAAAAAAAACCCTAAAATTAGCTCATGAGAAGAAAAAAAATCCTAATTTGTTTCCTTCGCAAAAGAAAACCTCAAACAAATGCAATTTTTAGTCTCCATTACTAAATTCCTCAGCTAGAACTAGATTCCTCAGCTAGTAGAAAGGAGAGTTGGTTGCTCCCTCCCTCATATACAGACTGAAGCCATTACTTTTGAAAAGCTACGTGATAGGTACCATGCTAAGCTTCTAACAACCATGCTATGCTCCAAATGAAAAAATGGCCCACCATGTGTATTATGCCTATAATAAATAAATAAAATCTGGTCACACGTCAGAAAACATGGCACTCGTTGTATGTTCACATATCAACATTCTGTTTTAAATAATAATTAAAATCTAATTTTTATTGTGCATGATCACAGGCCACGTCAGGTTTGCCTATTCTCCTTTCTCTGTTATGTTGCATTACTATTAAAAAACGTTACAATTCCTTGTTCATTAAAATACACCACACTGTGATTCATGTTGCTGACAACCTTGGATAAAATGCTAAAATAAGATAAATAAGTGCCCTCAATTTGATGTATTCTTGTTTTTGTTTTTGTTTTGGCTTGATTCTAAGATATCTCATAAACGAATTTTAAGAGAAAATAAATAAATAAAAAATAACAGTCCACTGCCTTATAGTTGTTAAGGCTTATTATTATTATTATTATTATTTTTTATTTTCGGATAAAAATGTTTTAACCAAAATTTATAATTAGTTTAACCTCTTATGTCACAAGTATGGGGTTTTAACTCATATTTACAAGCTTGACGTTAATAACTGAAAAGGCTTTAAACTCTTGATTGGCTCATGCCATCATTCAACATAAAGTTTACTTGCCTTTTACTTGCCTTTTATTTAGAGTTCATGGTAATTATGTCACAAGTATGCGGTTTTAACCCATATTTACAAGCTTGACGTTAATAACTAAAAAAGGCTTTAAAGTGTTGATGGGCTCATGTCATCTTTCAACATAAAGTTTACTAGCCTTTTATTTAGAGTTCATGGTAATTCTCCCGGTTTAGGTATATAATTCTCCCGGTTTAGGTATAAATAATCTATCTTATTACTAAATCATCAAAAGTGTGATAAATTCGTTCATACCGTTGTTAAAGGATGGTTGTTAACTGTGAAAAAAAATCCACAACTAGCCCTGATGAAACCATAGAACTTCCTGAGCACTGAGTAATAACAATTGATTTGTTCCTATCCTTGGTGGCTCACTTGAAAAATCCACTGAGTGCAATTTAGAGGATAACAAGATCATTAATTTAGAGGTGTTCAAGGGAGCGCTGTCAGAACCAAGTTTCCGACAGTGGGGAAGGAGGACATGGGGATCCGACTAGGAAGAATCATGACTCATGCGACCATTATACCATATCGCAGCATTAATCATGGAACATCATACCACATCAAATAGGGACAGAGATTACATAAACTTATAATCAGCAAATCACATTAACATAGCAAACTAGATCGCATCATTGTGACAGAAACAAAGTCATGGCATCATAACAGATCTATATAAATCTTATTGCATCATTGTAACAAACAGCAGTGCTGCCGCATCATAACATATCTATGACAACAGATAAGGAACAACCCATACTCAACACATCTTATATTAATCTTGCCCAAATATGCCACACCATACAATCCTTCTCCAAAACCGGAGATTGCAATAGAAAAAAAACTAGACAAAATCGCAGTCAAGACAAAACAATCTCCACACAACAGAGTGCACCAAGTGTGTTGCGATTCCCCTAAATCATTTTGTCCCTATCATCACAAAAATGGATCTATAAATAGGCTTATGCCTTTACATCAAGGGTCCACTATTAACTAACTTCCAACCGCCACTGACCTATTACAACAGAATTTGGTCAACATATACATAAAATATTCAAAAAATGATTACTTCTCCACTCATCGCGCTAAACGGCCCTTGCGCGGTACCGCATGAGCTTGCGCAACTGCCGCAACGCTGCGCAACTCACTCGCCCAAACCCCTTGCCAACAAGCCCCCAACACAGTTTTTGTGGCTCATCCTCGAGCCATGTCAAGTTGACAGGGTGTATGTTGCAGTATTATCCTTAAAATCGACAAATTGTTGGGCAACTTCCTGAACTTAGAGATGTACTTTAGCAACGGTATTCTGACAATTACTCACCATTTGCTGGACCGGTGCTCCTCATTATCCTTGTTGTCGACCATTTTTTGACTCTCCTAAACAACCTGAAGTGTGGCGACAGCTTTAACAGCCAACTGGCCACCAATATCTTGGAATTCGTCAAGCTGGTCTTGGCGCTTTTGCTGGCACTCTTGGGCATGAGCAACGCACTGCTAGAGATCCTTCAGTTCGGTGGCTCGGGTGATTTGTACCATCAGCGGCATGGCCTTCATCGCTGACTTCAAATTTTTCAATTGACCTTCTGCTTTTTGCACCTGCACAGTGAGTTGATCCAAATGCTCATCCTAAACAATACTCTGCCATAACTATGTGGTTTCCTCCATAATAGCTTTGGCCTCTTGCCCCATGTTGCCAAACTAAGTAGCAATTTCCTCAAGGGAGGCCTTGCACTCTGCAACCTGCTCTAGCGGGGTAGTGGGTTGTGCTTGAGGCTGAAGCAGCAAGTTATGTTCTTGAAGTTGAACCAAGGTCTGTCCCAATCACTTGGCCTTCTCAACTGGGGTGAGCTTGGCGGTAGTGTCAAACATGTTCTGACAGGCCTCAGAGATAGCCTACTCCAATTCGCTATATCACGCACACAGCTGTGCTTGTTCCACAATCAAGTGATCTTGTTCCTTCTTGAGATCCGTAATCTCCGCAGCAATCTTTCGTTGCATCTCGGCCTGTGTCACCTTGAGCTTGTTGATTTCTTGTAATTTCTCCTCAGCCAACTGCACACGAACCTGGTGCAGCTCCGTGACATCCTTCTTCAGTTTCTCAGTAGTATTCTAGGCTTCGACATAACCCGCATTCAATGCCTGTTGTCATGCCATGAACTCCAGTGTGCCATGCTACAACTCAACCAATTCTGTAGCGGACAGCTTGTTCAGGTCCAGAGTCACTCTCTGGATTGGGTGCAACTGTTGATGAACTTCTTCATTGCATGTGTCGATCGCAGTCGGGGGAACTTGCACGTTCCAAACCCGGGGCTCAGTGCTGATTGATAGGCTATCCTGTAACAGAGGTTGTGCCAATGGTTGCTTGGAAACAATATCAAAAATGGATTCTAGCTTAGTTCTTACCGCACCAAATTTTGGATGGTTTGATTCATGGATTACCATAGTCGCAGCTATAGATGAATTCATGACAACCTTGATAAGCCACTGCAATTGATCTTCTAATATGGATTTAGTACCATTTCCAGCCTCGTACTCCTGTCTCCATTTGGTACGATTCTCCTCCCGCATCCTCTATGCTGCATCTTTAGGATCCGTGGATAACTCATTATCAGAGTCATGGGCGCTTAATTCCGGCGGGGCAGGGTCTTCAGGGACTTCTGGGGGTATTTCCTTATCTAACTCCTCTTGACTCACTGGGACGTGCTAGTCGCCCAGCCATTCTTGCACAATCGCATCCAAATCTTCTGTGGTAATCTTGTAAGGCAATGGTAGCCACTGCTTATTGGGATCCCATCTGGCCTGAATATGAATGGAGTGGAGTACGATAGCAAACCAAATGATCCTCTGATACTTGGCCATGGTGTAGGGAGAAATTCTTGGAACAGCTACAGTGGCCGCCTACAGTGCCTCCCAATAGATCCAGAAATGAATAGCACAATCTGTTTGGCAACTGGTTTCTTCGACCCACCACAAGTTTTGATAGCAGGCACCGCGACAAACCTTGGCTGCCTCAACCGTCATTGGCTGGTAGTCCTCTGGCTCCATCCAAGCAACTAGGGAAATGAGAATCAAAATCCAACTATAATAAAAGGGGTGCCCTCTCTGAGCAGCGAGAACATCTTCGAGAAACTGATTCAACAAAAATAATGACCAATTCATCTAAACTCCCTCCACACATTTTTGAGCACAAGAGACAACTCCTGAATTGCATTGGACGGGTCGATTGCCGTGAACAACTTTGCTAGCCATAATTATGGTACTGATGCGCATTGTCTATGAGTTGATACTATCAATGCGATAGGCACGACCGTCCCATTGTAAACCGAAGCGATCCTTCAGTTGCTTCATCAGTCTTTTATCCATATCTCGTCCATGAATATATTGCATCGGGTCCTCCCCAGCCTTAGGCAACCTAGTAGTGCTGGAAATCAAGTCGACCATGACCAGGATTGGTATAGTCAGCCAAAGCGTCCCTCCATGGAAACATGCCAATAGTTTCTTTACACATGCATGAGCTTCGTTTAAACGACCAAAGTGGGGCATACTGATGAGCCCCAACAACCCAAACTTCTCTAAGCCACTAGCCCATGGCTTTAGAATTCGTTGAATGGGGCCATCAGGCACTATCATGATAGATTCGTAGGGCTCATCCTGGACATCTTTAAGCAAAAGCAGGTCATGATCGTTGAACTTGAGTTTGCTCAACGCAGGGATGATATCGACTGAGCATGTCATCCCTTCTAGTAGTGGTGGCAACTTGGGTGGATACTTCTGATTCTTCAACAATTGCCGTGGCTTGGTGCTTGGCCGTGTGGGAGCAATGTATCCCAAAATATCATGCACCAAGACACCCTGGGGGGCTGCGGACTCAACAAATCTTGAGCTCGACGACCCCATCTAGGCAGTGCCTTCTCCCTACATTTGCACAAATGTGTGATTTTTTCGTTTCTCTAGGGGTGTCGGATTGGGTCGCTGAGCCTGTCGTTTCTGATTCGGAATGGACGAAAAACCCACTAGCATACTCATAATTTCCTCTTCTATAGCCATGGGTCGAACGGGGGACTCATACTCACTCGAAATCTCAATAGCGTCAAGGTTGCTGAACATCACTTACCTCCCAAAACTAGAAGATTCACTCAACAGCTCGAACTATACCGCTCTCAACACTCTGCACCAAATTCACCTTCTACTTCTGCTCTCACAACTGAATAATGCCATCCGACGCATCTCGCGCGGTATTTTATAGCTATTTCAATTCTAAATCCATCATTACCAAATCTAACTGCACCATTATTGCCAAATCGGGTATTAATGACGCCAAATCCGTCGACAATCTGATGCGGCGAACGTTCGGATCACTCATTAATGTGGGTCACTTCCACAAGCACCGCCAGCCAATTGGTTTAACTACTTGCATTTATTACCTGATTCGACCATCCCACATCTCTACAACTATCATGAATGGTCAACCAACTACTGCCAACAACTTCATCCTTGTGCAGCCTTGCTCCTGAGGCTCACCTCTTTGTGCTGAACTTAGAAATGTTTTTTTTTTTTTTTGAACAGCCTCAGCACTTCAGGTGGTGTGCATCACCAGCCCCATTCTATAGGGCTTCAAGCGACTCCCATTAATGAGATTTGGAAACGCAACACCATCCAATTGTTGCAACTGCACGGCGCCACCAGATGTAATAGACTGAAAAAGAGAGGGACCTAAACACTGTATTTGTAACTTACCTGGATGCTTGATAAACTTACTGTCATATAACATCACCAAATCTCCTACCGCGAACTATTTGTGCTTAATATGGCGATCATGCCATGCCTTCTGTCGATCTTTAACAACCTTTTGCTAGAAGCCTGCAATGAAATGATCCTCATCGAGCTGATTCAACTGCGCAACCCGTTCTTCTATTGCCTCTGCATCAGCCATGCCCATTGTTACAACAATGCACAATATGGGAACAATATACTCCATTGCCATGACTGCCTCTTGCCCATAAACCAACTTAAATGGTGTCTGACCTGTGAGTCATTTGCACATTGTACGATAGGCCCATAAAACAACAGGAATTTTTAGATCCCAGTCATCGCGGTTGGTGTTACATACCTTGGTCAGTGTTGTCTCCAAAATTTTGTTGAAGGCCTCAACAGTGTCATTTTCCTACAAGTAGTATGGAGTACTTCGCTTATGTTGTACCTGAAGCTCCTTGGTTAGCGCTTTTATCATTTGATTGACAAAGTGAATGCCTTGCTCACTCATCAGAATCTGAGGACATCCAAAGTGTGTCACAATGTTCTCAAAAATAAATCATGCTGCTATGGTGGCGGTACAATCAACAACTAGTGCATCCTCCACCCACCGAGTTAGGTAGTCAGTTGCAGTAATAATATAGCGAGAACTAGTGTGCTTACCTATCGGATTTATAGGACCCACAAAGTCAATAGCCCATTTATTAAATGGTTGCAGAGTCACCTACGGCACCAGCGGCATCTCATCTCTCTGCAATGGGTTACCAACCCGTTGGCAGACATCATAGCTTCTGGCATAGTCTGTGGCATCATTATACAACATGGGCCACCAAGGCCCAACACGCAACACCTTCCGGGCAGTGGCACGGCCTCCATAGTGACCTCCCACAACCCCTGCGTGTGCTTCCTCTAGAATGGGACCCTGCTCATGCGGTAAGATGTACTGTCGCAATATCTCATCCGATCCAAGTTTACAGAGCTGTCCTACAATGAGTGAAAAATCAGAATCTTTTATGACCAGCTGTTTCTTTTGTCTAATCGACATATCTGTAGGGGTGATGCCAATAGATAAAAATTGAACAATCAGTGCATAGTAATCATCTACGACTTCAACTTGGAACAACTACGTATCTGGAAGCCCATCTTCAATATTGGTTGGTTCTTCACCATTCTCAATACATGACAAATGATCCGGGATAGCATTCAACCATTCTGACTTTACCACTATTTCAAAATCAAATTCTTGGAACAAAAGCAACCATCGACAGATTCTCCCCCCCAACACGGGCTTATTTACTAGGTATTGCAAAGCAGAATGATCAATGAACATCTTAAAGTGTCTACCTAATAAATAGTGCCTGAACTTTTGCAAAGCATAAACCATCGTCAGGCCTTCCCTTTCAGTGGTGGTATAATCACATTCAGCAAATGATAACTTTCTACTAGCATACACAATTGGGTGATCCAGGTCGCCTTTGCCTGGCTGCGCGAGAACAACTCCCAGCGCAATAGAAGAGACATCAACATGTACATGGAATTCCTTATTCCAATCAGGAAAAACCAGTATTGGTGCAGAGGCCATCTTGGCCTTCAGGGTGTCGAAGCTTCCTTGACATTCTTGAGTCCATTCAAATGCGACATCTTTCTTTAGCAGCTTCTCCATAGGAGCAGTAATCGCAAGGTATCCCCTAATAAACTTGCGATAGTAGCCTGTATAACCCAGTGTTGCTCGGAGCATCTTTACATTTGTCGGTGGTGGTAAACTGAGGATCAGCGCAATCTTTGTCGGATCTACCAATAGACCTTCTTTGTAGACGATGTGCCCAAGTAGTATGTCAAAGGGTGCACAGAAAATACATTTATTAGAATTCAATGCAATCTGATGTTGTCGACACTGTTCCAACATTAATCACAGATTGTCCATATGGTATTTAACCAATCTATAGATGGCCTAGTCGTCTATATAGACCTACAGGAATTTCTAAATAAAATATTTAAATACCGTGACGACTATGCAGGAGAATACAGCGGGTGCATTTTTCAGCCCAAATGGCATGATGGTATACTGGAAACAACCCCACTTAGTGAGGAATGTAGTCTTTTGGCGATCCTCTTTCGCGATCCAGATCTGGTGGTAGCCTGAAAAGACATCTATGAAGGAATATACCTTCTGGCTGCCTACACCTTCCAAGACTTCGTCTATGAAAGGGGTTAGGAATGGATCATGTACACATGCATCATTCAATTTTCTCAGATCAACACAGATGCAGATTTCTCCCATATTCTTATCTTGGACTACCATCGGACTTATCCATTCTGATTCTTCTACCAGTTCAATGATCCCAGCATCGAGCATCCTATCAATCTCAACTTTCACGCAATCCTTATATCGCGGGTTCAGTCTATACAGCCTCTGGAAGACAGGTTTTTCATCCGACTTGAGCAGAATATTCATTTCTCCCAAGTCACGAAGTATCCCCTTCATCTTGGAAAACCATGTGGGTAATAGATCTTGGAATTCATGCAATAGATCTGTGATTTTGGCTATCGTCTATTTGCCCCAATAGTCCCCCACATTGGAAAATTTGTGATTTTCTGCCATACCAATGTTAACTTTCTGAATGTGCAGCGGCTGGTTCATCAAGTCCAGTGGTATGTCGAGAGCTACGACACCGCGACTTCCCTCAAAATATAGGATATTAACATTCTGCATCTCATCATCACCTTTAGGTTCCCCTGATAATTTGTAGCACATCATCATGGATTGGACGGAGCAATGTGCATGGGGATCAACTGGGTATGTGACAGGGGTGACTTTTAGTACTATGTCGCGGATAATGTGTAAAGCATTACATACCTCAGCATCAATATCCTGGAAGCTAAACGTCTGCTCAAAGCAAACTGATAACTCCTCCAAAGTGGTAATGGTTCCACGCAACTCTGCTGCTATGTACTAGGATCTTGGCATTTCTTCTAGAGTGTGGAAAAAAGTGTGAACCCACTCATCTCTGGGTCGTGATGTCCATAACGTCTGACATTCAATCAAATGACTAGCAGGGTCATTTTTTCCATCATGTCTCCCGACATGGTATACCTCTATATCACTAAAATGGACCATCATCAATCTATGGCACTGCTCTCAGTCATGCATCATTTATTTGTGTGTCGCCCACTAGTGGGCTGGAGTAGCCTTCAGTGCTACGTTAAGAGCCAATATTCTTTGTGGTTCAAACACCTTCTCTTCAAATTCTTGAAAGAACTTACAGATTCCGGGAAGTACTTCATAAATGGGAAACTCGACAGTCTCAGTTGCAACATATCGGAGAGACTTTGTAACGAACCCACGCTTTCTGAATGATACCTCATGCAACCAATTTTGCCAATTTTCTAGAGCATCATCAGATTCTGAGGACACAGAACTTGCATTGCGCCATCCAAGTTTTCCATTGAAAATGGGATGGATATAGTCCTCAGATATTTTGTACGCATGATCCCAACTTCTTCCAACTTCATCCTTTACTAGTTCAATATAGCGCCATCCTTCCTGAGGGTCCATAGGAGCAATGACCCTAACATCCTAGTTTTCAAATGTCATAACCCGGTTTTTGAAGTTGATAACTCCCATGCTATCATTAGCCCACCCAATTCCTAGTAGCATTGGATAGGAACCACCATCTTCTACAACTTCTATCACATCAAAGTCAGTGTGCATTTTCATACCTTCAATGTCGACAACCAAATTTGAGACCTGACCAATGGGCTGAACCTTTTCCTAGTTTGCTAACCGTAGCTATACTGGTGACCATCCTAGCGTTGGTTTCCCCATCGATTGCTAGTTTTTCTTCATCATGATGTTTACATCATATCCAAGGTCCAAAATGACCGAGTCGACCTCATAATACCCAATCTGGATATTCATCCTCATTTCCTTGCATGTCTTCCTTTTTTGTATGGAATTCACAATAGAATCCTTTACTGTCTTATTCAGGAGGTGCAACAATGTCTCAATCTTGACAAGGGCATTCGAGTCCCTTGCCAGTGATAGACAACTCTCAAAAAACTTGCGTAGAGTGCCATGCTACCGTGATGGTCCTACTTCTACAGATGGATCAAAAGTGGAAGGCATATCAATAATTGGCAACTTACCTGGATTTCTCCCAATCACCTACTTCGCTTCAAAGAAAGTGTCTTTTTCTGTTTCAATATCAAATGCAAGTTTTTTCTTGCCGGCAAGTTGAACAGGTTTTCATGGTCCATCATCACCAGTTGTTGCGCCAGCATGAGTGACAATCCCGATGTCGACATCCTTCATCCTTGGTTCTGCATGGATTGATGCAACAGTCGGCCCTTGATTCAAGTTCTGGGCTTGAGCTCCCGGTGGGTGTTGATTCAGCAATTGATTCGTCGCTTGATTCATTGGTATATTCTAAGCCTGGGGTGGGTTCTGAGTCTACTTCTAATTTTGCGGTTGGATCTGACCTTGCAAGGGTGGTTGATTCTGATTATGGGTGTTCTGCAACTGGGGAATATGGCCAGCTCGCCATTTCGTGATCAACTAAGGACAATTCTCGACATTATGATCACTGGCTGTACAATATGTACACTACGCATGAGGACATTCTCTCTGATAGTGCCTGAATACCCCACATGTATAACACTGAATGGATTCCCGACCTCGGCCACCTCCTCGACCAAAGCCTTCGTCATGGCCCCTAAAGCCTCCACAGAATCCTCCATGGGTTCCTCCCTGTTGAAACTTCGGTTGAGCCAGCTGCTGCTGTGGAAGGCTCAGTTTCTGCTAAACATAATGCGCAGCTTGTGGCTGATTATATTGTGGTCATTACACCTAGCTATATTGTGGTTGTACTACTATTTGCGGTTGTGGTGCATACTACGGCGGTGCTAAAAAATGTGGTTGAGCTTGCGCAGGGACAAACTGCAATGGAGGCGGTAGTGTATACGGTACCTGTGTTGCTGGTTGTACTACTTGCAGCAATGCTTACACTCTCTGGGATTCCTCCCTTTTCACAAAGTATGAATCATATGTCCTTTCTTCAAGCAAATCATAAGCGTTGTAGTTCATGTCGTCATGTCCAACTGACCAACAAAATGTATAGTACAAACTTTCTGCTTTGGTAACCATCTTCTACATGTAATCACAGTTCTCATGTCGATGCCCATAGACCTGGCAGATGCGACACCATGGTGCACCAGCACCACTCAACGGGTTAGGGGCTCCTAATAGTAAATAATTTCAGAATGTCGAACAGCTATCTTTGGGATGTCTGCCTGCATGGAAATGGGTACACCAAAGATCATCGCAATCCTCCTTGGCCTTTTTGCTGTCTTGCAGCTGCAGTGTTAAATTGGCCAACTACGCCTGAATCTGATTCATTCCAATGGCAGATTCTCCTACTAGTGATGCTTCCAATTTCATCACGATCTCCAGAGCCTCGCTCTATGTCACAATCTTTTGCTACATTAATGGTTGTCAAATATGCAGGACAAGCACTGCAATGAACCATTCTTTGTGCTGGACATCACTCATCTGAAAACTAACCTGAGCCATCAATGTCTTAAATCACTGATCAAAATCCCAAATCATTTCATTGGGGAATTGTTTGATCTCTTTCAATTCAGTAATGTATTGAGCTTTAGACTTCGACTTCTTAAATTCCTCAAATAGCCCTATCCTGATCTCATCCAATTTTTTTGCAGTACCTCCCTAAGGTACTCGTGTGAATCTCATATACCATTCCAATGCGCGACCCCTCAGAGTAGTGGCTAACTGACTTTTCTTGACATCATCATTGATAGTTTGTCGAGCAGTCCAGATTGCTTCACATAAGAACCAATACTGTTCTAGATCATCAGCGCTATTTCCATTGAATATTGGCAACTTCATCTCATCGTCCGCCATTCGGGGCCTTCTTCCTCAAGCTAGTAGTCTATTACTAGACTGTTGTTGACACGTCGGGCAAGTCGACGTAGAATGCGTGTTTCTCCCTTGTGGTGGAGTAGTGCACGGAGGAGTAGGCAAGCTACTACTAGGGTTCGATCCTGTCATTCTTTTGGGTGTAGCCTGGGCCTGTATATCCTCGTTGTCATAGAAATATTGCTTCGTCTCATGTAGTTGTTCTTCACGATATCGCACTTAGACTTCAGCAGGACCTTCTCCCATCCTCTGCCTCTTTTCTCGAAACCTTGCTCCTCCCCTTGTACAACCACTTGTTTCTTCAATGACCTTTATATTCTCACCAGAACTCATGCCCATCTACCCCTTATTTCCTTATGCATTTCCCCCCTTTCAGTCACAGTGCCTACGTCCCCTGCACACTAGAGGTCCACTACTCTTGGTCCACCTTTGGGATACCCTTTTCACAGACTAGCTGTTTAATCGACAGTTGTAGTGACAATAAGAACCGGCTATGATGTCCACTGAAAAATTCCCTTTGTACTTCATTGAAAGAATTATTAGTATCAACAGCAAATTCAGTGATGTATCCGTCTAATATACTATCCAACCATACCTCAACTGATCGTGACGCCTTGTTGCTAGTTTCCTGCAGCGCCTGGATCAATTTTGGGGTCCAGGATGTCGGCTCTCCTCCTTGGAAATTCGTCTTCCGCTTAGAAAACTTTGTCAAACATTCATGCAAGAGTACCAAAAATTCACAAAAGTACCACTCATGAGGACCATAATGGATATATCTAGCCATCCATTGGCTTGTCAACAACTTCGGGTTCTGGTTTTCAGCATCAGCAAACTCCCACAACTTCTGATCAAACCACTCCTCAATCTCTGATCGAGTCAGATGCCAAAACATATCCCCCTCCTAGTTGCAACTTGGTCCCAGCAACGAAACCATTTGTTGGTGCAACCCACCAACAAAGCTTCGTCGACAGGGGTTCCCACTCTTTCTCCCTAAGCACTGGCCCAGAGAGGTTTTAGCCTGCCTAACAACGTCTGCAGAGCAGATGAGGTCTCACCCGAGGCGTTCAAGGGAGATCTATCAAAACCAAGTTTTCGACAGTGGGGAAGGAGGACATGGGGATCCGACTAGGAAGAATCATGACTCATGCGACCATTATACCATACTATAGCATTAGTCATGGAACATCATACCACATCAAACAGGGATAGAGATTACATAAACTTATAATCAGCATATCACATTAACATAGCAAACTAGATTGCATCATTGTGATAGAAACAGAGTCATAGCACCATAACATATCTATATAAATCATATTGCATCATTGTAACAAAAATCAGTGCTACTGCATCATAACATATCTATGACAACAAATAAGGATCAACCCATACTTAACACATCTTATATTAATCTTGCCCAAATATGCCACACCATACAATCCTTCTCCAAAACTGGAGATTGCAACAAAAAGAAACCTAGCCAAAATTGTAGTCAAGACAGAACAATCTCCACACAACAAAGTGCACCAAGTGTGTTACGATTCCCCTAAATCATTTCATCCCTATCATCACAAAAATGGATCTATAAATAGGCTTATGACTTTACATCAAGGGTCCACTATTAACTAACTTCTAATCGCCACTGACCTATTACAACAGAATTTGGTCAACATATACATAAAATATTCAAAAAATGGTTACTTCTCCGCTCATCGCGCTAAACAGCCCTTGTATGGTACCGCATGAGCTTGCGCAGCTTCCACAACGCTGCGCAACTCACTCACCCCAACCCCTTGCCAACACAACACGTTTTAGATTTGAAGTTTCAACTAAGGAATTTTAGCCTTATTGTCCCAATAAATCAACATATCAAACAACCATGAAACTTGATCAAAATAGATGAAAACTATATTTGAGAAATTGGTTAAGTAATAAGAGAATTTGAGATAGCAATGGTACAAATCCTTTTACCATAATGTGAACATAAAGTACGATATTTTTAATTTTCTAAGACAACATATCAAGTCCTTTCACTTTATTCCCAACAAACACATCTCTAAATCCTATTGAACTCTATTTAGGGCATCCACAATTATTACAAACCCGTACTAGGAACAATAAGGCTTATCAAGGAATCCCTTCAAACTCTATCAGCCTCTCTAAAAGGTTAGCAACAAGCCAACATCAACTAATTGTCAAAACCTTAGATCCAGACTTGGATTACACAAGATTTAGTCTTTACTTGCATCATATAAGTTGGATTCTGTTGGGACCACTATATGCTAGTAAATTAAAACATAACATACAGAAGGCTCAATATAAATTGTCAACCCAGGGAAGTCTTTTATTTCAAAGATAATTTGCACTGTATATGCTTAAACACTAAGTAGCTGATACTCTGAATAAATTGCCCTACTATTTGTTCAGTCAACTCTTCCCATCATTAATCTAATCGAAATCATCTACCTAATAATTCAGAATTATAATGACCTTCCTACAACTCCAATCTAGGGATGAATAGAACAGGAAATAACCATCTAGACTCACTTTTGCAGAAAGTTAAATCCCAATTTACCAGACTACATAAAGATCTATCAAAACTAGTTACTTCAATCTTTAATTTAAGAATTGAGAATACAGGAATTGAACCAACAAGTATGACTGCAATCTGACTAAATTAACACAATCCAAGGAAGACAAGTAAATAGAAATAAATAGGGAATGAGCCTAACTATTACAGCTACCACGCAATTTCATAAATGGAAATTAACCTACACAGCCGACTGTCACACCACACCGCTGCAGCTTACAAGAAATGTAAATACAGATCATTTAAGGAGCACACAATAATTTCATTACTGTTGCAACTACTGTAAAAGAATGTAATTACCACAACATTCACACCACACAACATAATAACTTAAATGCCTAATTAACTCAGCAATCTCTGCAGGAAGGCGGGCCCATCCTTCGAATAGAGACGCTGGAAGCTAACACAAGTTAAACGTCGAGATCTGAAGAATCACACTCCTTGTATTAAATGGTAGGATGAAACAGTTTTTGTCAGAGCTTATACAATAAGATTAATAATTTTCCAATCCCTGGCTCAGAATAATTTCCAATATTTATACATTCACAATCATAACTTCTACCTCCTAATATCAGGTAGCCATGAAGATCTTTGATCTTCAAGCTACCCCATTTATGATACAATGTTACAGCTGTGGGAAAGATAGAAGCATAAAATATAGGAAGTTTGTTACTCAAGCCAGCAATGAGATAGCAGGAATCTAGAAGATGCTCCGTCAGTTGTAGCTACCCTCGAGAAACGACGCGTTGTTGCATCCGAGTCATTTGCAACCACCTTTGTACAGCTTGCGTGGAATAGTAACCTTTGACTGCATTCCTTATACAAAGATTGAATCAGTGGTGATCAACTTAACAATGAATTTCCATCTCTTTCTTGACTCGTTCAAACTGCTACACCTGTATTCTTTACATCTCGAACTATCCTTATAAAATCACCATATGTTAGTATAATCCAAGATATTGAGTCCTGATTACAACAATCATAAGTATTAATAAGATAAAACAATAATTAACCATACATGTATGGATTGAGGGATCAAGTGAAGGAAAACATCTGTTTGATGCATATAATGGAGTAAGATAAGGAAAAAAGGGGTAGGTAAATGTGGTAAAAAATGGGTCATTTATGGGCCCAACATCTCCCCCCAACTGTCTTGTTGCATGTCCCTATGCAACAACCTCCATTAGTCTGAATTTGAATCCGGAATTGTGCTTCGTTCATGGAGAGAGGAAAAGTTATATGGGAGTTTAGGTGCTCCCTGTTTTTCCATAAGTCCATTATAGACAACCCAATATCTCCAACACTTCTTCTCTTATGCCTTTGTCAATGTGAAGTCTTCCCTATATGGTTTTTCTGGCCACCAAATGAGAGGGAATTCAAATTTGTGTCCCAGCCAGTTAACTCCACATTCCTTTATACAACCCACATATCCCTCAACCCTGGAAAGTGCATGTTTAAAATTCCTGTAACGGTAGGGGTCTCTAATATTCAAGGCTGAAGAGGCAGCCTACCATCTATGTTGGCTGCCTTCCAAAGCCAATTGCTGATGTTTGGAAATCTGGATGACACAGGTAGAGATAACCTTTTCTTGAAGTTCCATCATCTGCTGAGTTTTGATGGGACATGTCAGCCTACGTTGCTGATGAGCAAGGAGAAGACGAGGGGTTTGAGGTTCACTTCAAACCCAAAGGTTAGAGTGGGACTCATTATGACAAAAATTTTGGAAGGATCTTTCCCATTGAACATTATTGCTAACAAAGGAGGAAAAATCCCTCTGTTGAACATCACCTAAGAAAGGGGTAGGATTCAATTGGCGGTCCAAGGGACAAGCCAACTCATGTAAATAAAGATCACAAAGCAATTTCTACTCAACAAAATCACTTTCCAGAAATGTTTCTAGAAATTTAGCTGAGGTTTCTATTTCATAAGGCCTCCCTTCCTTTACAGCCTTCAGTTTAAACCAAATGAACTGTTCAAATAAGAACACAAGGTAAAAGGAGGATGGTGCTCTGGTACCTAACAGTCCCTGGGAGAGAGTGTACAGCTAGTATTTCTCCACCTGCATGGATTTGAACTTTTTCAGCTCCTTCGGTTCTTTCTGTATCTCTTCCCAGTGAAATTTCTAGAACATTAGTTCTTCTGCCCATATTTCCCTCAATTCCTTGATGGTCTTCCTATGTTCAGCAAGGGGAACCATTCCTTCTTGATACCTCTCCACCTGACTCTTCAACTTCCTCACTTATATTCTTAGGAGTGAGATCTCTTAGGTCAGCCTCTCGATCCCTTCATCTTCAACACGATCTTCATTATCAAAATCCAGATTGAAAAAATTTTGTGAAAGTTGAGTCCATACCTTGCCACCTGATGCTTTAGCCTAAACATTCTACACTTCCTGTATGGGTACTCCTGCAATAACTTCTAAGGATGTTGGTTCTCGTGTAACAGCATCCTCTCTTTGAAATTCTCCTACAGCAACCTCAAATTGTATAGGTGCCTCTAAAATAACTTATGGGGGTGCTGGTTCTTGTGTAACAACACCCTCTTCTTGAAATTCTCCTCCAGCAACCTCAAATTGTATATGTGCCTCTAAAATAACTTCTAGGGGTACTGGTTCTTGTGTAATAGCACCCTCTTCTTGAAATTCTCCTCCAACAACCTCAGCATCCAATTGTGAAGGTGTTGGTTCTTGTGTGACAAACTCTTCTTGAATTTCAATCTCCACATCTGCCCGATTTTCAGCTGCATCTTTGACAGGGAGATGCAAGGCTACTGGTTCTTGTGTATCAAAGCCTTGCCCTTCTATTTCTTCATGATACTGGGGTTGTTCTTTAGTTACTTCCATGTCCTCTACAATATTAATTTGTTCTTTGAGAATTTCAATGTCCCCTGAGGACTGTGATTGCATTTGTTCATCCTCTCCTAGATCCAAATCAAGAATTATGTCCACCTCGGGATTGATTTCTTCTTGTTGCATGAGAGTCTAAGCAGAAATTTATGGGGATGTTGGTTCTTGTGTGACAACATCCTGGTCAAATTCATCATTATCCTACTGCTGAGGTTCTATCTCTATTAATTATGTGCCCCAAGACGGTTCAGGAGTCACAGCATAGAATTCTTCGTTAAAATCAAGAATATTTTCAGTCTCCGGTTCATCTGCCCCAATTTGGGT
The DNA here is from genome assembly GCA_001517045.1 of Pseudotsuga menziesii. Classification (NCBI taxonomy): domain Eukaryota; kingdom Viridiplantae; phylum Streptophyta; class Pinopsida; order Pinales; family Pinaceae; genus Pseudotsuga; species Pseudotsuga menziesii. The sequence goes on along the minus strand of LPNX010476447.1, from coordinate 86,179 downwards.
GGCAACTTCAACAAGAATGTTTGAGGATATTGGTTCTTGTGTATCAGCACCCTTTCTATCTACTGCTTCCATTTGCTGAGGTTTCTCTTGGGGAGCTTCACTATCCTTCCAATCAGATTGTCCCAGGAGCACTTCTATTTCTTTTGCTGGTTGTGACTGTAATTGTTCATTTTCCCCCTTTTCTGTACTAGGGATCATTTCTATTTCCATTTCTTCTACATCCCTTACTTCCACCTTAGGTTCTTCTTGTCCTTGTTCTTCCACAGCTGCTAGTATGGGTTGTTGTGTCACAAAGGCACGAACTATGACTTTGTAGCTTGACTAGTTAAATATTTCCCCACACATCGAGCATACCACTCTCTCTTCCTCCTCACCATCCTCAACAGGAGGTGATCCTTCTAATTGGTCTGCAGCTTCAACCAGTGTGTACAACTTCCTTTCTACCTACTTCTTGCAAGCCTCCTTCCAATTTTCTAGTTCTCTTTGAAGCGTCTGTACTTCTTCCTTCAGTAGACCTTTTCATGCAAAAGTCCCTCGATTTGAGGTTCCTCTGCAACCGGTTCCTGTGGGGCATCATTTGCTATGGGTCTCAAAATGGGGAATTAAATATGTGCTTCTAGGTTTTCCCATCCTTCCTATGATGTTTTAGCTGTTGTAACCGACCTGGTTGTTTTTCTTCTTATCAACAGTGGTGCCTACACCTCTTCTTTTGATCTTCTCCTTTTCTTTTGTGGTGTAGGAATCTCCATATTTGCAGCTGATGTGGAAGATATATCTCCTATATCAGCATCCTCCTTTTCTTCTTCAATTAGAGTTCCTCCCCATTCATGGGAATATTCAATGGTCAATACCTCTGCATTTTCTTTTGTTATCATGGCTCTAACAACCTCGGCTTCAGTTGTTGCAGCATCCAATGTTGCTCCAGCTTTAGCCTCTACTGTTAGAGCTCCCACATTATTTAATATTTCCACAGGGTTTTCTCTTACATTTTCCTCCAATTCCTCTGCTTGGTCATCTGACTGGTCATCCGATCCAGTCTCATACCCCCCCCCAAACTAAATTGGAGGGACTACAGTCCTCCTGTTTTTCTTCATATCCCCCCAATTGTACATTTTCATGCTCTTCTCGGATTTGAACATCCCCCAAGGGTACAGGTACTTCCACTTCTTCTTCTATTGGAGCACCAGCCAAAAGGATGGATTCCTGGTTTATTTGAGTTTGTCCTATGAATTGTTCCCAGGTTTGGTTCCTCTGAGCTAAGGCCCTATCTTAGGTTGTGATGGGTAAGGGAGGAGTTTGGATGCTTGGTTGTTTTGACAAACTGGGCCTTATGGTGTAGGTATTTAAATAGATAAAATGGAATATTAAGTAAGGCCCTATGGCGTAAATGAGAAAGTAGAGGAAGTTCAATAAAATAGACATTCTGATACCCACCTTCGCAAGTGATATACTTCTTGAGGAAGACTAATACTTGATCCCACGGCTAAGGCGGTGATTTTAATGCTATCTCTTGCCTTGACTGATGAATTTGTTCCCCCATTATCAGAAAATCCTGTACTACGGCAGCATTGGGAGTTCTTCAACCAAACCAGGCTCTTCCCACCTGAGGAAGGTCAGTGACTTCAACCACTATCGCTTCAGAGACTTTTATATGTAACCCCCTAACCTCTGAGTGGGTTTCTATAATATTTAAAGCGAATTGTAGAGTTGTCTGTCTATGGAAGCCATCCAGGTGTTGGAAAAATTTAGTCCAGCCCGCAGCTTCAAAAATAGTGAAAACTTCAGCATTTCTTCTCAATTCTCCCATATTTGGAGGTTCATGCCGAGCTGTGATACCCATGTTCATTTTCCTTTTGAATTCTTTATCATCCCAACAAATTGCAAGTCCCGACAATGGAGGTTAAAGCACAGAGTATGCGTGAACAACTGAGAGTGTAATTGGGTAAATTTGGAAAGTTAAGGCAGTCGTGAGCATGGAATTCTTGGTAAAATTTATCCCAAATTAGGAAAGGGTGGCGGTTATAGGATAATCTTGAATAGCCATTAATTTGTATGAGTGGAAAGTTAACGGTATGCGGGTGTAATAATGGGCGTAAAAAGGAATGCATGATTAATCCTGTCAAATCTAGTTAATGCTTAATCAAGTAGATAATCATAACCATACCTTCATAAATATGCTATGAACAATCACCTTTGAGGACAATAAAACGTTTGAAATGCATCCATTTAAATTTAAACATTATTGCAGGCTTGCTGTCATGATATTTTCTCCCGGCGGACCAAAACCATCTTGTCAATCCTGTCGGAAACATAATGAAAGCTATGAAGTAAGTCGAAATTGTTGGCAGTGGGAATTTTGGCCAGATCTAGAGGAGTCGCAAACACAAAATTGTAAATAGTTCTTCCAATATTGGGGGATTCGCAGATGCAAGCCATAGAAAAATAAGCCAGTTTGGCGGAGTCGCAGGCGCTGGAAAAGGTAAAAATGGACAAACTTCCATCGGAGTCGCAGTCGTCTGAAAAGGTAAAAATGGGCAAAATTTAAACGAAGTCGCAGCCGTGCGAGATGGAAAAATGGCCGATATTTTACAGAGTTGCAGTTGCGAAGAATGGGAAAAAGGCATTATTTTACGATGTTGCAGCTGCAAATAAACAAAAAAATAGGGAAGGTTTTATGGTGTTGTAGCTACACGGAACGGGAAAAGGGCATCATTTTACGGTGTTGTAGCTACAGATAAACAGAAAAATAGGCAAGGTTTTACAGTGTTGCAACTGCGCGGAATGGGAAAAGGGAGTTATTTTATGATGTTGCAGCTGCAGATAAACAAAAAAATAGTCAAGGTTTTACGGTGTTACAACTTCGAATAAACAGAAAAATAGACAATTTTTATAGGAATCGCAGCCATGACTGACTATTCATTGTTTATTTTTCTTCAAGGAGTTTCCTTCTAAAGCAAGAAGTAACAAAAGGACGCCCACGGTCATTGGGCCCGATCATGAACATTGCTCCTCAGGTACATCCCTGCACATATTCTTAAAAAACAGATCAAGCGCAAAGGAAAAAAAATAAAAACAAAAACATCAATTTATTTATGTACAAAAATTTGTGTGGGAATCACAGTGATTGTGTAAAGACTGATAGGGGTATCGAAAGATCCATGCCCTTGTTCTAATTGGTATTCCAGATCAGCTGCAATCTGTGAAGTGAAAGCATCCTTCGAAATGGGTTTGTGGTACAGTTGCAGCCTGTGACCATTAGCAAATAATTGTGCACGATTCTCATCAATGGTGACCAGGCGGACCGTACCGTTGTCAAATACTTTGTCTATCAGATATGGGCCCAACCATCTTGTACGTAAATTACCTTTGAATTCCCTTTTGAATCTTGAATCATATAATAATGCCCAATATCCTTCGCAGAAGACTTTCTTTTTGATGAATCAATCGTGCCAATTGGATCTATGCTGATGAATTAATACTGTCTGATCCACAGCAGCTAAATGTTTCTCATCAAGTTCATTCAATTGATTCAATCTACTCCTCTAGGATTCAATCACATCTAATTTTACCTCTATATCTATCTTCAAGGTCTTGATTTCGAATTCTATGGGGAAGACAACGCTTTTTCCATACACCAAGTCATAAGGAGAGAAACCTGTAGTATTGCGCCAAGTAGTACGATATGCCCACAATGCTTCTGGAAGTCTATTAGCCCAATCCCTATGATGGCTCCTGACTGTTTTGGTAAGGATAGCTTCAATAACTTTGTTAGTGATTTCCACCTGGCCATTGGCCTGGGGATGGTAGATTCAAATTTATGTGACACAAACTGAGGTCCTCCATCTGTAACCAATTCCTTGGGTACTTCAAAATGAGTAAATATTTCTCCATACAGGAAATCTATTACAATCGGTCATTGGCTTTCACCAAAGCCACAGCTTCTACCCATTTTGTCATGTAGTTGGTACAAACTAACATGTAGGCTTTCTGCCTGGAATGAAGGTTGATAGGGCCAACAAAATATAAGGCCCATCTGTCAAAAGGTTCAACCACCAACTATGGTTGAAGAGGCATTTAATCTAATATGTTATGTTGGCCTATCCTCTGGCAGCTGTCACAAGACTGGACATACTTTTTCACATCCCTGAAAATTCTTGGCCAATAATAGCCCATTCTTGGCACCTTATGACCTGTCCTCCTATCTGCAAAATGTCCCCGACATGGCTCATCATGGTAGGCCTTCAAAATATGGAAGATTTCATCTTCTCTTACACATCTTCTGATCTCAAGATAATGGCCTGTGTAGAAGAGATGACCAGCTATCCCACAATACCTGGCACTTTGTTGAATAATTTTCCTCTTCTCTTTTTTTGACAAATGTGTCGAAAGCTTCCCTATAGCCAAGTAGTTAGAGACATCTGCATACCAAGGGGAATGAGCTAAAACTGCAAATAAGTGTTCATCTAGAAAAGAGTCCTCAACAGGCAGGTTATCATCACTGTTAGTAAAACGAGATAAGAAATCAACAACAACATTTTCTTTTCCAGGTCTGTCTATAATGGTAATATCAAATTCCTATAATAATAATATCCATCTAGTTATCCTAGCATTTTTAATAGGTTTATTCATTAGATACTTGATGGCTAAGTGGTTAGTGTGTACAAAGGTGGGATATCTAGTGATGTAGTGTCTAAATTTGTTAATGAAGTAGACAATGGCTAAAAAATCCTTTTCTGTAACAGTATAATTAAGTTCAACAAGGGCCAATTTTTTTCTAATGTAATAGACTGCATAAGGTGCTTGACCATCCTGTTGTCCTAATACTGCTCCAATGGCAGTGTCAGAGGCATCTGAAGAAATGTGAAAATGCAGGGCCCAATTGGGCCCCCTTAAGATGGGAGTTGTAGACAGCTTCTCCTTAAGTTTAATAAACGATGTCTGGCATGCATCATTCCAAATAAATTGCACATCCTTCATTAACAAAGAAAACAAAGGAGAAGCAAGTTTGGAAAAGTTTTCTATAAATATTCTATAATAACCAGCATGCCCTAAGAAGCTACGTATCTCTTTTTGTGTTCCAGGAGTGGGTATATTTTCAATTACCCTAATTTTGGATGGATCTACCTGGATGCCATCAGTAGAGATAAAGTGCCCAAAAACTACACCCTCACTCATCATCATGTGGCACTTTTCAGTGCTCAAGGACAGTTGGGTTTGCTCACATTGTGTTAATACCTTTTCTAAATTTTTTAGTGCCTCTTCAAAGTCACTGCCATAAGGAGTAAAATCATCCACGAAAATCTCCATACTGTCATTAACCATCTCCGAAAAAATGCCAATCACAACTCTCTAAAAAGTGGCAGGTGCATTACACAAACCGAAGGGGAGTACTCTATATGCAAAAGTACCCCAGGGATAGGTGAAAGTGGTTTTGTCTAGGTCTTCTGGAGCAATCTGAATTTGATTGAACCCACTAAACCCATCTAAAAAGGATAAGAATTTCTTCCCAGACAGGGTGTCCAGTACCTGATCAATGAAAGGCAAGGGTAAGTGGTCTTTCTGAGTTGCCTTGTTTAATTCTCTATAATCTATGCAAAATCTCCACTTCTCATTCTTCTTGGGTACTATCACGAGTGGATAAACCCACTCGTTGTTTGAGATCGGGCATATGAATCCCGCTTCCAAGATTTTATGAATTTCCTCTTTCATTATGTCCCTAAGGTTGAGATTCATTCTTCGTTGTTGCTAGCACACATGTCAAGAGACACTTTTGATGTAAATATGGTGAGTGCATAGATTAGAAGGGATACCCTTCATATCTATGTGAGTCCCAGGTGAATTCCCCCTTATGTTTTTTTAAGAGAGTGATTAGATGTTCCTGTTCGTCAGGAGCAATATTGGGATGATATTCAACGTTTTTCCAGGCTCTATCTCGACTGGAACACTTTTTGAATTTTTCAACACTGGAACTATGTGAGTGTCACTGACTAATGTCTCCTCTAGGGGGCATCTGTTGATCCTGGGAAGACCTTGGTTATCCATAGCATATGCTTACATCAGCTGTCTATCAGGGTCTATGACCATTTCAGATGGGACCGAGACAAAAATTATTACCTTATACCCTCCAGGTCGACCTAGCTTAGAAGTTGAAACTCCACTATGGATGGATATAGAGGAGGAAGACAGTGTTCAACCATTGTTAACGATAGGGAATGCCTTAACCTTCAAAGATAAAACATAGGATGATGCTATCAATAGTTTCATTAGTTAGCCTACATCTATCAATAAACATGTTTACCAGATCCTGAATAGTACCTTAGATGAAGAAAAACAAGAATATATTATAGAGGAGACTTTAGTCAGTGACACTAGTATAATTCCAGTGCTCAAGAACTCAAAAATTATTTTAGTTGAGATGGAGCCAGGAAAAACATTGAATATCTGTTGGTTGCTTTGGGTAAACCCGAGTTTACTATAATGTACCAATAACACCCCTAGCTCACTGCCCCTTTCGGCGACAGACCGTGGAGAGGCCTGAAGTCTCACTCGAAGTGATTCTAATGGGTTGGCCAAAGACTCAAGTGTCTTCGACCAGGTTCTGTAGCATCTTGTGTGCATCTCACGGTTCTTCTTAACCCATGAGGTCTCTCTCCACGATGTGCAGTTTCCTCTTACTCATGATGACTCTAGCCCTTATCGCATCGTCGCGTCCTGGGAAACACGTAACTCTCTCCTACGCTCGATCCTCAACCTGCGGTATCGCACACCACAGCTCCTCTGATGGTGCGATGTCGCCTCCCTGCGATATCCTACCGCTGTGGCTCGGCGTACTTAGCGTTACTTGTGTTTGACTTACAAGACTCAACATACAAGGCTGCTTTACACTGTGACTCTTAACTGTTTCGAGTGAAACATAGACAAACTCTTATACATAATACTTAAAGACTTCAACCTGCATTTATCCTTCTATAGTGTTGTGAACTGAATAACACATACATACATTTAACTGTAAGCAAAGTTCACGTAATGAGTGACAGATACAACAAGTCAATACAATCACATGAATCAATCACATAACACTCAGATTTTACGTGGTTCACTTCCAGGGTAGAAGCTACATCCACAGAACTGTGTTTTATTATAACTTGAGAGAGTATACAGTTCTACTGCAACCTGTGTGCAGCTAGAGATATTCTGGGTAACTCCGCACTCATTGCCTAGAGCCCTTCTCTCCTAGATCTCTTCTCTATCTCTATATTGCCTTCTTACAATATTCTCTCTCTCTCTCTCTCTCTATCTGTCAATCCCTACGGAATGTTCATACAAGCTCTATGAGCCAGCTGCTGGTTACAGTAAGATACTATAGACTAAATACAGAACCAAAGCTCAACTCTATTACAATACAAGGTAATTGTGAGCTAACAGACTCAATGGCTAACTGGCTAACCTTTTACAATACAAAATACATCCCTTTATAGGCGGCCCGAAGGTCTCGCCATTACAACACTGTGGGCCTATCCCAACAGTAACCCAAAAAACCTAACTAGTGATAGTCGGCATATCTGTACTTGGGGTAGCCGCTTTCCATCACACCATAGCTCTCTGCGGTCTTCCATGCTTCCCCACGCTGACCATGGGTACTGGGTGCCGCTTCCCTTTCTGTCCTTTGTCTTCAATTCCTTGGCCCCGTTGCCCTTTTTCCTTTATGAGGGTAGCTGAGCCCTCCTGTCTTCCGCCACTACCTTGAATGCAGTGGGTGAGCTCTCTCTTCTCGGCTGCTACCTTGAATGCAGTGGGTGAGCTCTCTTCTCTCCGCCGCTCAGGTACTGTTGTCTTCTTTGACTTCTCTGTCCCAATAGTCATAGTTTCTGACTCTGCTTTGCAGCTAGAAACATGCTACGGCATCGTAGCTTTACCTTATCTCTTATACCTTTGCGAAAACTGTCTATCCGCCAAAATGGCAGCTTTTCTTGTAGCTACGGGGCCCTACTCCAACAGTCCCCTAACACTTACTTGTGGCTCATCCTCGAGCCACTATTAGTGGGCTTCTCCTGTTGTAGCTTCTCCTTGGCTTCCTGCGAAGTCTGTTGAAACTTGTCCCAAAGTCCTGCGACTTCATTCTGCATAGCTTCGACACACTCTTGTGCCACTTCAAGTGTAGCTTGACTAATGTTGGAGTCTTCTATTGCATCAATTTCACCTCTGCTTGTCGTGAACTCTTTAACCTTCTGCTCAACCACCTCGACTAGCTCTGTGATTTGTTCCTGATATGGTTGAAGCAAATTATTGATTTGTATATCCTTTGCTCTCAACCGCTACGCTTCCTGTTGCAAGCGGTTCATCTCGGTCGTCTTTCTCATCTTCACAAGTGCTCCTAAACTCTTAATTTCTTCCTTCATTGCTGCTGTGGCATTCTCTATCTGCTGAATGCTTTGCTGGAGTTCTACTCTCTCGGGATGCTCATCTAACTCCGACCATGTGTTCATCACATCCGCTAGTACTGACTATGCATCATCTATGCGAGATTTCATCTGTCCGGAAATGAGTCTAAAGGCCTCTACTCTCGCTTCCTTGTTTGCCTTGGGGGTTCCCAGTGCTCGAGCCTCGAGCTTAGCAATTTGTGCTTTGTGGTATTCTTCCATCTTGGTTACTGTTTCTTCTAGAGCCTTTGCTCTGTCTGCAACTCTTCTTACCTTATGGGTGAGAGGCAAGGCAAACTCAATGTTACATTGGGGTAACTCCAATGCAATGCTCTGTAGGACCTGATTAAGATCATGTTCTCTTTCTTCATATGTTCTTAAGTCGTCCGTCTTTTTTTGAAAACTTGCGGCGAGTGCTACATTCTTTTGTTTCAGTTGTGTGTTTTCTTTATAAGTCGTGAGCTCTCTATCCCTGAGCTCTGGGCTTAGCTGCTACTGGATCATCTGTAACTGATCGATGTGAAACTCTACGAGGTTAACCTCGATAGGTTGCCTAATTTATATCTGTACATCCATCATTGAAGCAGGGAATCGGATGCTCCCTAATGGTATCAAGACTGTATTGATGCGATCCTTTACCAAGATTTCCTCGCGGGAAATCGTCTATGTTGAGCTTCCTGCTGCTGTCACCTTTTCTGGCAGAACCTGTATCCTGGAAGTCTTCTTAGTAATTGCTTTTAATTCCAGAAGTTTCTTTTCTACCACGCTGTGTATCTTTTCCTGCGATATCTGCATCACCTCAAATGAGTCCTTCAACGTTTCATGCATTATTGTTGCCATGAGTTCGTAGTCATCCTCTGTCAATGCAGTCTTCAAAGGTAATTTGGTGGCTTTCTGCTTTTTCTTCTTTTGTGCCTCCGTTGTCCCTTCTTCTCCATCCTTTGTCAGCTGTGCCTCTGGTGGCACTTGCTATGGATCTTTTCTCTTTTCTCCCGGTAGTGACACTTCTGTTGTATCTTGCGTCTGGGACCCCACTTTGTCTTTGCCTTTGTCCAATGGATCTGTCTTTGCGGTACCTGATGGTAGTGGTGTGGTATCCTCTAATGCTTGTTTCCACTCGTCGTCAAAGTCTTTGATGACATCTGTGACATCCTGCACTGTCATCCTGAATGAACCATTAGCCCAATCGTCCCTTTTAGACCTTTTTGGCCGCAGGTAGATTCTATGGCTATCTACCATAAAATCAAGCTGGTTATCATATATGTCCACAGTCTTCGTGCTGATCCGCAGCGTCTCTTGGACGATTCTCTTCAATAGTTTATAGTATTCATAGAATACTACCATATTGATCTTTTTCTTGGCTGGGCTACTGCTCTCCCATAAGTTGGTATAGCACGTGCCTTTGGGCTTGCACTTGCTAGTTGTCGAAACTGAGTATGGGGCGGCTCCTTCCACCCGACGAATGCACATAGTATAAGCAACCACGAGAAATGGAAGGGGTGGTTTGCCTCATCCTGGGCTGTCAAACAATCTTGCTGAAAAATATTTAACAAAAATAAACACCAATTGAACTATTCACCTTCTGCGACTTGTATGGCAAGGTGAATTACTGATCCTGTGACTTCCTTTGGGCGAACCTTGGTTAACAGTCTGCCTGCAAGCAGACTAGCTGTAAATCTGAGTGTATCATCTGCTATTGTTGCGAGGTCATAAGCCCGACCTCCTCTCTGTAGCTTATACTTGGCAACTAGGGCTGGTGGTAGCTTGGAATCCTTGGTCTTTCATGTTATATGTATCTTAGGGTCCTTACCAGTCTTGGACAGCCCGGTGATGCGGTGTATCAGGTCAGCGTTCAGGTCGACCTTGTTACCTAACCAAAGGTAACCTTCATGTACACAAGAAAGTAGGATGCGCACCACGGTGTTAACCTCTGCACCTCGTCCAAAATGGGGTATTCTCAACAAATTGAGCAGACCTGACCGCTCAAGAACCTAGACATGTTCCATAGGAACATATTCATCAGCACCTGTCCTTGGGTTCTTCTAAATTGTAAGATACTGATCCGGCCGAAACTGATGATATGTCTTACTATCTCCAAGGTTATAATCTATAAATTTAACAACAACAGCATATCCTAATAGATCTCCATCTTCCTTTACTCGAGAATCAATCGGTGGTATGGGAATAGGAAACTTACCACTCTTGGGAATGTTTACCTCTGGTGCGCCTTCAACTTGTGGTACAATGTAGTCTGGTGTGCTATGAACTGCTTCCTCCAGCTCCGAACTAGATTCTTCTGTTATCTGAGATTGGCTCCGCATCCTTGGTAGCTATCTGACCTGTGATGAACATGGTTTCATACTCTTGGGTGGTGTCTCCATAGCGGACGCAAGGCCTCCACGCTCAAACCTTTCCAAAATGTCTTCTATAGGTTCCTCCTTGGACAGAACCCACTCGGTGCAATACTTTGGATTGGCAATGGCTGTGAAATAGGGAAATCACAGCACTCTGTAATGAAATTAGCTCTGCACAGGGAAAACTTAACAAGTTACTCTATAGCTCTCGGCTCTTGCAAAAGTAACCCTCCTGAATGAATGATCTCTGCTTTTATGCTGAAGGCTATAATCCTGGACGCAACGGTCATCCTTAACTGAACCTGTTGGTGGTATTAATGCATGGACGAGACCACACCCGTCGTTTCGATCCTCATTAAATGTTGAAATCTGATCAAATTTCCCTCGAACCCTGTGTGCAGGCGCCAGTCTCATCGAAGATTTACTAAATCTGGAAAATTTAATATGTTGTTGCCAAATCTACGGTAAGGTATACCGGTCATTTCTTCATTAACTTCCTGTCAGAAGGTGACATGACTAGCCCTCTGTCTCGTTGCAAAACTGGGTACGTGGCATGGAGAAACATCACGTTGCTACGATTCCACACTGCATCACCTGTTCAAAACAAACTTTAAACGGTCATTTTTTTTTCCCGCAAGCCACTTAATGTCTTGCACAAAATGAACCGTCCTTATGTGATTCCTTATACTTGGAATACCTACCGGTGTAGACTAATTTCTGGTGCGATGCCTCCTTTCAACTACACTGGACATCTGCACTCTCATAAGTTGTCTAAGCTAGGGCTGGTGTATGGAGTGCCTAGCACTATAAAGCTTAAGCCTACTGCCATTAATGAAAGTGGGAAGAAGCTCCCCATTCAATTTGCTAAGCTGAACAGCTCCTCCATCTGTAACTTGCTGAATCTGGTATGGCCCCAACCAATGCGTCTTGAATTTCCCTGGAAACTTCACAAACTTACTGTCATAGAGGAGGACTAGGTCTCCTATTTGAAAAATCTTGTTCTTGACATGCCTGTCATGCCAAGCTTTCTCTCGTGCCTTCTGCACTTTCTGATGGAATCCTGCGATGAACTTGTCTTCCTTTAAGGCGAGCAACTGCGCTAGCCTTTCATTTGTGGTATCTGTGTCTGTCATCCTAGTGATCTGAGCAATTCTTAGACTGGGCATAATATACTCCATAGGCATAATAGCCTCTTGTCCATACACCAAGCTGAAAGGTGTATGTCCTGTAAGTTTCTTACATGTCGTCCTATAAGCCCACAACACAGCATTAACCCTGAGGTCCCAATCGTTTCTTTGGCTGTTGCAAATCTTAGTAAGAGCATTTTCTAGAATCTTGTTAAAGGCCTCCATCGTACCATTAGCTTGTGGGTGGTAGGGAGTGCTCTTATGGTGCTGTATCTAGAATTCCTCCATCAAGGCCTCAATAGTGTGGTTCAAGAAATGGGTTCCTTGATCGCTCATCAAAATTACTGGACATCCAAATCTACTGATAATGTTCTCAAAGAGGAACTGTGCAGCTGTAGCAGCGTCACAATTCCTTACTGCTTTAGCCTCCACCCATTTGGTGAGGTATTCTGTTCCTGTGATGATGTATCTCGCACCAGTTCGTTTTCCTGGTGGGTTGATAGGACCCACAAAGTCTATAGCCCACTTGTCAAATGCACGCAGCATAATCTGTGGTTGCAGTGGCATTTCATCTCTTCGTGAAGGTTTTCCTACCCTCTGGTAGATATCGCAGCATCCGCAAAATTCCTTGGTATCCTTATGTAAAGTAGGCCACCATAATCCTGCGGTCAGGATTTTCTGCGCAGTCGACTTTCCTGTGAAATGACCTCCTGTGGTACCGGAATGTGCTTCTCTGATAATGGCCTCTTTTTCATGCGGCATCACACATCTGCGCAGGACTTCATCTGGACCTAACTTATATATTTGTCCTGTAATCAAGGTGAATTTTGCTGCTTTAACAACCAACTGCCTCTTTTGATGCTTGGAAAAATCAACAGGTGCCCATCCTGTAGTGAGAAACTGAATAATATCAGCATAGTACTCGTCTGCGATCTGAATAGAAAACAATTGCACATCAGACAAGTTGTCCTCTAGGTTACTTGGCTCTTCTCCTGAGTCTATCCGTGACAGATGGTCTGGTCTGGCATTTAATTTCCCTAGTTTGACAATAATTTCAAAATCATACTCCTAGAATAGGAGTAACCATCTGCATATTTGTCCCCCTAACACTGGCTTATTAACCAGACTCTTCAATGTGGAATGGTCAGTAAACATCTTGAATGAGGCACCTAGCAGGTAATTCCTAAATTTCTGTAGAGCGTACACCATGGCTAATCCTTCTCTTTCCGTAGTGGTGTAGTTTTTTTCTGCGGTGGATAGTTTTTTGCTTGAGTATGCGATAGGGTGATCAATACCTCCTTCTCCTGGCTGGGTTAAGACGATCCCCAGTGCGATGCCGGATGCATCCACATGTACATGAAATGGATTGGTCCAGTCTAGGAATACTAGGATGGGTGTTGTAACCATCTTCTCTTTAAGGGTGTCTAGACTTTCCTGGAATTGCTCATTCCATAGGAATTTTACATCTTTCTTTAACAGCTTTTCCATAGGTGTTGTGATCTTTGCATAACCTTTGATAAATTTTCTGTAGTACCCGGTATGACCAAGTACTGTCCTCAATTATTTGACTGAGATGGGTGCTAGAAGGTTTACAATGATGGCAATATTTGCAGGATCTACCATCAAGCCTTGTCTACAAACAATATGACCCAACAAAATACCAAATGGTGCACAGAATATACATGTTTTCAAGTTCAGAGAAATCTGGTACTGCCTACATTTCTCTAACATCAGTCTTAAATCTCCTATGTGCTTGTCGATTAATCCAAATACAGTCCAATCATCAAAATAAACCTCTAGGAATTTATGGATGTACTCTTTAAATACAGCAACTACTACTCTAGAAAAGATAGCTGGTGCATTCTTAAGACCAAAGGGCATTACTGTATACTGGAATGAGCCCCATTCTATCGCAAAAGTGGTCTTAGATCGATCTTCTGGATGGATTATAATCTAGTGATAGCCTGAAAAGCCACTGGTGAAGGAGTAGACCTCTTGTCCTCCCACATTGTCTACCACTTCATGAGTGAAAGGTGTCGGAAATGGATCATGAAGTGATGCATCGTTGAGTTTGCGCAAATCGACATAGATTCTAATTTCTCCTTTGGTTTTCTTCTCTTGCACGACCATGGGACTAACCCATTCGCTTTCTTCCACTGGCTCGATGATGCCTGCTGCTAGCATCTTATCAATCTCTTCTTTAACTTTTTCTTTATGCCGAGGATTTAATCGGTATGGGTGCTGCTTAACTGGTCTAGCATCCTCTTTCAATGGTATCCTCATTACTCGCAAGTCTCCAACTATTCCCTTCATCTTCGTGAACTTGGTGGGAAATAGGTCTTGATAGTCATGTAGCAAGTCTACAATCTGTCCGACTGTTTCATCATTCCAATAGTCTCTAATAGAGGGAAACTTTGGTTCTGTGTCTGTACCAATATTGATCTGTTTAATCTTGATCGGTTCTGTGATTGTTGGAATCTGTAGCTTCGGCCCATCAACATCGCGAGTCCCCTCTGAATCCGGAATGTTGATGTTGCAAGGATCCTCATCCTCCTCCTCTGGTTCTGATACAAAGTTATAACACTCTAGCACCTCTTCTAACTGGATGGCCCACTTAGGTTGAGCTGACACTGATAGGGTACAATCCTCAAATATCTTAATCTTTATTACATCTAGGGCCTGATCAACACTTGGATACTCAGATTCAAAAGCGAAGGTGAGTAGAAAGATGTCTATCATAAGTGGCCATGTAGTCTTTCCCTTGCGCAATTCAATCTCTGTGTACCAGTTCCTTGGAACTGTGTCCAAAGTGTGAATGAATCGGTGAACCCATTCATCCTCGGGAATGTCCGACCAATTCCATTCACACATCTGAATATGTGACCTGGGATCACTTTCTCCTATGTATCTCTGCTGGACATACTCTCTGTCGGTAGAAAATCTTATCACCATCAATCTCTTAAGATCATCCCATGATGTGATATTCTCTTTATGTGCATACCACCATCTTACAGGTGTGGCTCGTACTGCAAGGTCCATAGCTGCGATCCTCTGATCATGAGGAATTTGTTGTTCAAGATACGTGAGAAAGTCCTGGATATCTGTTAGACCATGAAATGATGTAATCTCGTTGATCTCTGCACCAATCCATCGCAGTGACTTAGTCATGCACGCACATCTGCGCGCTGAGACTTCGTAAAGTCTGTTCTGCTTGTTCTCTAGACCAACATCCAAATCCGATGCGCATGAGCTATTGCATCGCCAACTAATGTTCCCTTCTACGGTTGGATTGATGTAGTCGCTCTAGTTCGCAGTCATCTGATAGAGACTCTCCATGTTACGTGCTTATTCCTCTACTCGGATAAGTTCAATGTATCTAGGACCCTGAAGAGGATCTAACGATGAGATGACCCAGATCTACGCGTCCTCAAAGGTCATTTATCTTCTCTTTAAGTCGATAATGACCATGTTACCGGTCGCCCAATCAATGCCTGGTAATGCTGGATATGGTCTACTATCACCAATAATTTCTATAACTTCAAAGTCCGTAGAGCTGCAAACTCCGTCAATGTCAACTGCCACCTGCGGTAATCGACCCAGGGGTGATACCCACTGCTGATTAGCTAATCTCAGATGGATAGGTGATCTGACTAACTTAGGGCTACCCATCTGTTCCCATGTCTTCTTAGTCAGAACATTTACCTCTGATCCTAGATCTAAGATCACCTCATCCATTTCAAATTCTCCAACTTGTGCTGTGAGTCGCATCTCTCTTCCTGTTCTTGTATGTCCCATAATATTATGAACAGCACGCTGCGCACTGCTCATGGAAGAAGATGGCGGATACTGATCTATGATGCGTTGAAGCTCTGTGATAGATTTCTCATTTTTTACGAGTTTCAAGCAACTCCACAGGAAGTATTGTACACTTCCTGTCGACTCATCCTCATCGCATCTTCCTGATGCGGTAGCCTGCGATGTCTCCACAGGACTAAGGCCACAAGGTGTTTGCTGCGGTATGCCCCTAGACGGCGATACCTGCGATCCTGATTGCATAGGGTCATCAAAAAAATTCTTAGCTTCCTAAAATGTCTATTTATTCTTCTGTAGTTCAAGTGGTGTTGCTTTGTTAGGAGCTTTGCGCACCCACTCCTGACCTGTGTTCTTTTCAGTATCCTGCGATGTCCCATTGGTGGAAGCACCGCTGCGAGTCACAATGTTGACTCTTGGTTCTGGCTGTTTCTGTTCAGCAGCGATAAGCTGGATGTTCTGATGTACTGCTGGCTTAAGTTCTCTGATCTTGGATATCAAGGTAGGACATTCTTCTATAGCGTGGTCATAATATTTGCAATAATTACATGTCGTAGTAGGGCTCTGACAGTCCCTAGCATAATGTCCTACAACTCCACAATTGTAACAGGTAACCGGTCCACGACCATGGCCAAAGCCTTCTCCACGGCCAAATCCTCCTCCACATGCTCGTCCTCTGAATCCTCCTCCACGGCCAACATGAGCCGAATCATGCTGTGGTCCTGCTGCTGGACCCTGTGTTTCTGATTGGACTCTGTACAAGTCTTGCTAACTCCCAACCATGAGATCATAGGCTTGGAAATCATGTTCATCATGGCCTACGGACTTCTATAAGATACAGTATAAGTTCTTAGGTGTCTGCACGTACTTCTGAAGTAGAGGGCATTGCTGAGGTGGGTGTCCTCTTGTTCTGCATATTTCACACCACGGCCCGTGGGTCTGTGGTAAGGGGTTAGGAGCCCCTGTTGCTAGATATTCTACAAAGACTGGACAGTTATCTTTAGTATGGCCTTGTGCTTTACACTTTATACACCATATATCTTATGCAGTCTCTTTTCCTTTTCTAATCTCATGCATCTGTAACGTGAGATTTGCTAACTGGTTTTGCAGGTTTGTCATACCTGTGTTGGTTTCAGCTAGAGGTGAAGCCTCTAGTTTCATCGCCATCTCCAACGCGTCATCCTGCGTTTGGAGTTTCTGCTGCATTAATGGCAGTCTGATGTGAGGGAGCAGGGCTGCAATAAACCATTCCTTATGCTGCTCCGGTGCAAACTCAAAGTTGACTTGGTCTATAAGGGCTTTGAATTTATGATCGAAGTCCCACACTGACTCTATAGGTAACTGTTTGATGTCTTTGAGCTCTGTAATGCACTGTGACTCAAACTTAGGTTTCTTAAACTCTTTAATCATGGCGGTCCTGACATGGACAAGTGTTCTGGGTACCGTTGAGGTATACTTCATATACCATGTTAAGGCTCGTTCCCTAAGTGTGGTGACCAGCTGTACAAGTTTAATATTATCATCATGGATTGCTTTAATGGTCCACACAGCTTCACATAGAAACCAGTGCTACTTTAGGTCCTCTGCCCCTGTACCCTTAAAGATAGGTAGCTTCATATCATCCCCCATTCTATTTCTATGTGGTGGATGTTGATTTGCTGTGTTACTACCACTCGACGGTGTAGGTGGAGTTGATGTAGCGGTAGTATGTACTATCTGGGAGCTACTAGATGGAGTTCCTACGGGATTGTTTTGAGTCCCGATCTGTTTCTGTGGGGTATAAGGGTGGTAAGGGATAACCTCTTCTGTTTTGTCTATATGGCTATGACTCTGTTGTCTAGTATTATCTGAACTATCTTCAAATATGGGAGATCTGAAGTCTACTTTGTATTTCTTTCCACTACGTGTATGTCCAATGTCATCGAAATCACTCTCAAACTCTTGTGACATTATAGTTTGTTTAACTTATTGATCTGAAACCATATCCATTACTCCTTTTTCATGTAATAACATCTTAATGGACAAGTTTAAAGATTTTAGGTACTTACCGCGATATCCTTTGAAGAAGTACCGCTCAACCTCGCTGAAGCTTTTTCTCTGTTCAACTGCAAACTCTGTGATGAAGCCTTCTAGCACACTTGCAAGCCAGAAGTCTACTGTCCTCGTAATGGGATTATCAAGGTTCTTCACGGTCTGAATCAACTCTGGTGTCCAGACAATGTTTCTTTTCTTCTTGAATATGTTCTGACTAGTCAGCTTTGATGACCAGTCGTACAGCTCATTTCCATAGGTCACAAAAAATATCGTATGCAGGTCTGTAAATATATGTTTTTGTAACCAGTCCTCTATACTCAGTCTAGGACTCTTGTTCTCTTGTGCAGAAAACTCTTTCTCGTTAGACACAAGCCACTGGTTGACTTCATCTCTAGAAGGATGCCAACAGAACATTAGCTCTGTAATGTGTTCAAAGCCGGCAACGGAACCATTTGTTGGTTGCTTTGGGCAGACCCAGGTTTACTGTAATGTACCAACAACACCCCTATCTCACTGGCCCTTTCGGTGACAGACCGCGAAGCGGCCTGAAGTCTCACCCGAAGTGATTCTAATGGGTTTGCCAAAGACTCAAGTGTCTTCGACCAGGTTCTGTAGCATCCTGTGTGCGTCTCGCGGTTCTTCTTAACCTGCGAGGTCTCTCTCCACGATGCATAGTTTCCTCTTACTCGCGATGACTCTAGCCCTTATCACATCACCGCGTCCTGGGAAACACGTAACTCTCTCCTACGCTTGATCCTCAACCTGTGGTATCACGCACCACAGCTCCTCTGATGGTGCGATATCGCCTCCCTGCGATATCCTACTGCTGCGGCTCAGCGTACTTAGCGTTACTTGTGTTCGACTTACAGGACTCAACATACCAGGCTGCTTTACACTACGACTCTTAACTGTTTCAAGTGAAACATAGACAAACTCTTATACAAAATACTTAAACACTTCAACCTGCATTTATCCTTCTATAGTGCTGTGAACTGAATAACACATACATACATTTAATTGTAAGCAAAGTTCACGTAATGAGTGACAGATACAACAAGTCAATACAATCACATGAATCAATCACATAACACTCAGATTTTACATGGTTCACTTCCAGGGTAGAATCTACATCCACAGAACTGTGTTTTATTATAACTTGAGAGAGTACACAGTTCTACTGCAACTTGTGTGCAGCTAGAGATCTTCTGGGTAACTCCACACTCACTGCCTAGAGCCCTTCTCTCCTAGATCTCTTCTCTATCTCTATATTGCCTTCTTACAATATTCTCTCTCTCTCTCTCTGTCAATCCCTGCGGATTTTTCATACAAGCTCTATGAGCCAGCTGCTGGTTACAGTAAGATACTACAGACTGAATACGGAACCAGATCTCAACTCTATTACAATACAAGGTAACTGTGAGCTAACAGACTCAATGGCTAACTGGATAACCTTTTACAATACAAAATACATCCCTTTATAGGCAACCCGAAGGTCTCGCCATTACAACACTGTGGGCCTATCCCAACAGTAACCCAAAAACCCTAACTAGTGACAGTCGGCATATATGTACTTGGGGTAGCTGCTTTCTGTCACACCACAGCTCTCTGCAGTCTTCCATGCTTCCCGGCGCTGACCATGGGTACTGGGTGTCGCTTCCCTTTCTGTCCTTTGTCTTCAATTCCTTGGCCTCGTTTCCCTTTTTCCTTTATGAGGGTAGCTGAGCCCTCCTGTCTTCCGCCGCTGCCTTGAATGCAGTGGGTGAGCTCTCTCTTCTCGGCCGTTGCCTTGAATACAGTGGGTGAGCTCTCTTCTCTCAGTCGCTTAGGTACTGTTGTCTTCTTTGACTTCTCTGTCCTAATAGTCATAGTTTTCGGCTCTGCTCTGCAGCTAGAAACATGCTACGGCATCGTAGCTTTACCTTATCTCTTATACCTTTGCCAAAACTGTCTATCTACCAAAATGGCATCTTTTCCTATAGCTACAGGGCCCTACTCCAACAATATCAATCCGAACCTCGCCCCTAATGAAATGGAACATCTGGTCACACTCCTAAAACAACACAAGGGATAATTTTCTTGTAAGTACACAAATATGAAGGGTATCCCTTCTAATTTGTGCACCCACCACATTTACATTAAAAGTGACTCTCGACCTGTGTGCCAACCACAATGAAGGATGAAACCCAACCTTAGAGACATAGTGAAAGAGGAAATTCAAAATATTTTGGAAGCAGGGTTTATATACCTGACCTCAGATAGTGAGTGGGTTCCTCCACTCGTGATAGTACGAAAGAAGAATGAGAAATGGAGAGCCTGTGTGGACCAATATAAGACCACTTCACCTATCCCTGGGGTACCTTTTCATACAAGGTACTTCCCTTTGGTTTGTGCAACGCACTTGCCCCCTTTCAGAGAGCTGTGATCGACATCTTTTCAAAGATGGTCAATGATAGTATAGATATTTTCACGGATGAATTCACCCCTTATGGTAGTGACTTTGAGGAAGCACTGAAAAAATTAGAAAAGGTTTTAACACGCTGTGAGAAAACCCAGCTATCTTTGAGCACTGAATAGTGCCATATGATGATAAGCGAGGGTGTAGTTCTGGGGAACTTTATCTCTGCTAATGGTATCTAGGTAGATCCATCCAAAATCAGGGTAATTGAAAACATACCCACTCCTGGAACATGGAAAGAGGTGCGTAGGTTCTTAGGGAATGCTGGTTATTACAGAATATTCATAGAAATTTTTTCCAAACTAGATTATCCTCTATTTACTTTGTTGATGAAGGATGTACAGTTCATTTGGAATAATGCATTCCAAACAACATTCATTGAACTTAAGAAGAGGTTGTCTACAGCTCTTATCTTAAGGGGGGCCAATTGGGCTCTCCCTTTCCATATTTCTTCTTATGCCTCTGACATTGCCATTGGAGCATTGTTGGGACAGTATGATGGTCAATCCCCATATAAAATTTACTATATTAGTAAAAAATTGGCCCCTGCTAAACTCAATTACACTGTTACAGAAAATGAATTTTTAGCCATTGTCTATTCCATCAATAAATTTAGACTCTGGATCACTGGATACCTCACTTTTGTGCACACTGACCATTCAGACATAAAGTATTTAATGAACAAACCTATTACAAATGTTAGGATAACTATATGGTTGTTACTATTACATGAGTTCGACATTACGATTATTGACAGACCTAGAAATGAAAATGTTGTTGCTGATTTTTTATCTCATTTTACTAACAATGATGACAGCATGCCAGTTAAAGATTCTTTTCCAGACGAACATTTGTTTGCAGTATCATCTCATTTCCACTGGTACGTAGATGTTGCTAACTATTTGGTTGTAGGAAAGCTTCTGGCACATCTATCAAAGAGAGAGAAAGGAAGATCATCCAACAAAGTGCCAGGTACTGCTGGATAGATGGTCATCTTTTCTACACAGGCCCTAATCTTGAAATCAGGAGATGTGTAAGAGAGGATGAAATTTTCAGTATCTTGAAGGCTTGTGATGACGAGCCCTATGGGGGACACCTTGATGACAAACAAACGGGTCATAAGGTACTACGAATGGGCTATTATTAGCCAATAGTTTTCAAGGATGCGAAGAAGTAAGTATAGGCTTGTGATAGCTGTCATAGGATGGTCCAACCTAACATATTGGACGAGATGCCCCTTCAACCATAGCTATTGGTTGAACCCTTCAACAGATGAGCCTTGTATTTTATTGGGCCCGTCAACCCTCCCTCAAAGAAGAAAGTTTACATCTTAGTTTGCACCGATTATATGAAAAAATGGGTGGAGTTTGTGGCCTTGGTCAAGGCCAATGATCAGGCTGTAATATATTTCCTATATGCAAAAATATTCACTTGTTTCGAGGTACCCAAGGAGATAATGACAAATGGAGGACCGCAGTTTGTGTTCCACAAACTGGAAGCTCTGTTACAAAAGTACCATATTTAGCACATAATAACTTCACCTTATCATTCATAGGCCAATTCCAGGTGGAAAGTACCAAGAAAGTGATTGAATATATTCTCACAAATACAGTCAGAAGCCATCGCAGAGACTTGCCTAACAGACTTCTAGAGGCACTATGGGCATAATGCACTACTTGGCGCAATACTACGAGATTCTCCCCTTATGACTTGGTGTATGGTAAGAATGTTGTCTTTCCTATTGAATTCAAAATCAAATCCTTAAGGATAGCTATGAAGGAAAACTTAGATTTAATAGACGCTCACAGGAACAAATTGAACCAGTTCAATAAACTCAATGAAAAATGCACAATTGTTGTACATCATACATAATTAATTCAACAACAACGATCTAAGTGGCATGATCGGTTCATAAAGAAGAAAGTCTTTTGTGAAGGACACTGGGCATTGTTATATGATTCTAAGTTCAAGAGGGACTTCAATGGTAAGCTTTGAACAAGATGGTTGGGTCCATACTAGATAGATAGGGTATTTGACAATGGCACAGTCCGCCTGGTCACTATTGATGAAGATCGTACGCCATTATTTGCTAATGGTCATAGGCTGCGACTGTATCACAAGACAATCTCAAGGGACGCATTTATCTCGCATGTCGCAACTGATCCAGGATACCAGTTAAAGCAAGGGCAGGAATATTTCTCTGTCCCTATCAATATTTAAGAGGACACTATGATTTCCACATAGGAATTTGTACATAAATAAATTGACGTTTTGTTTTAATTTTATTATGTTTGGCATTTACTCTTGATTGGTTTTCTTTGAAGAATCTATGCAAGAACCTACTTAATGAGAAGCATTCATGACTAGGACTAACGGTTGTGAGCGCCCTCATCCATGTTCCTATTTTAGAAGATCTCCTTGAAAAAAAAATGAATGATGAACAGTTGAATCACAGAGGCGACTCTGTTAAAATATGTCATTTTCCCGTTTTTCATAGCTACGACTCCATTAAAATTTTCCCATTTTCCTTATTTTTGTAGCTATGACTCCATTAAAATCTTCCATTTTCCCGTTTTTCGCAACTACAGCTCCATAAAATTTTGACCATTTTCCCATTTTTCGCAGTTGCGACTCCATTAAAATGTGCCATTTTCCTATTTTTCGTAGCTGTGACTCCATTAAAACTTACCCATTTTCCCTATTTTCCTCGGCTACGACTTTTCCAAGTCCCACAGATTTTCCTATCTTTCGCAGCTGCGACTCTGCCATTTTTTGTCCATTTCTCCTATCTCCACAGCTGTGACTTCGCTAAATTTTTCCTATCTTTCTATTCTCATAGGTGCACTTGTGCTAAGTTTCATGAATTTTCCTATCTTCGCAGCCACAACTCCTCCATATTTATCGGAAAAACAGCTGCGACTCCTCCATATTTATCAACGAAACAGCTGTGAATCCTCTAGATTTGGCCACAAATTCTATCGTCCGTGACTTTCCCAGGTTTCAATTCACCTCACAACTCCAGTTATATTTCCGTCAAAGATGAAAAGACAATTCTTAATTCATTGAAGATGAGATTATAGTAGAACGCACATGATTATTTTCTGAATTGATGGATGCTGAACTATTATGGGAAGTCACAGTTCACCTTATGTCGCGAAGGTATGAATTATGACCATCTACATGATTAGGTATAAATTGGATTTGATAATATTAATCATGTCTTACCTTTTTGTGCCTACCATTACACCTGTACTCATTTAACTATCAATCAACATGTATAAATGGGTAGTTGAGCTTATCACATGAACGTCACCTTTTCCCTAATCTGTGCCAAATATTGGCAATTATTCCCTGCCCATAACTATAATAACTTTCCTAATTTATCCAACCTCGACCTTGGTTCTTCATTGCATGTTCCTATGTTGTAACTTCCATTTCTGGGCCTGTAATTTGCTAAGTTCACACCAGAATTCAGAAATAGAGATAATATGGTATCCCATCCTGGCATGAACCTGTATACACATAGGGCCTACATAGATTTCGAAGCAGCTGGTTGGACTGAGTTCTTTCAATGCTTAAATGGTTTTCATCAAGAAACAACTCTACAGTTTGTTGTAAATTTGACAAAAACCTATTCAAAAGTCATAGGTTTACGCATATACATTACTGAGGAGATTGTGGCTGAGGTTACTGGTATTCCTCAGGTGGGAAGAACCTAGTTTGGAAGAAGAACCCACAATGCGGCTGCAATGCAAGATTTTCCGGTAGCTGGTGAACAGGTCCGCCAAGAAAAGCGAGAGATAGCACTACAATCACTGCCTCACCCTTGGAATCAAAGTGGCAATCTTCTTGAAGTACATCACATGTGAAGGTAGGTATCAAACTATGTATTTCTCTGAGTTTCCTCTACTATCTCATCTGCACCATAGGGCTTTACTCAACATCCCATTTTATTTGTTTGAATACCTACATCATATGGCGGGGTTTGTAAGATCAGCTCGACACCCATATTATTCTCTCACCCATCACGACCTAATTAAAATGCTTATCGTAAGGGCCTTAGCATGACAGAACCAAACCTGGGAACAATTCATTGTTCAGCCTCAAATCATTTAGGCACATACACTTTTGGGTGTTGTCCCAATAGAAGAGGAAGAAGAGGCACCTACACAGTTGGGGGGAGTGGAAGTAGAGGAGGAGGGGTGGATTCCCTCCAATTCAGTTGGGGGGGGGGGGGGGGGGGGATGAGACAATGTCAGAAAAAAACCCAATTAATCAAGTGAAAGAGTAGGGAGATGTTGCAACAGCATCAAACCCTATGGAAAGAATAGATAATGTGGAAGCTCTGACAGCAGAATCTGAAACTAGAGAAGCATTGGATGATGCGATAGTGGAAGATGAGGCTGTGGGAACTATAATGACAGAAGGAGATGCATATATCCTCACCATTGAATCCTCTCTTGAATGGGGAGGAACCTTAATCGAGGAATAAATTTAGATGGCAAAGAAAAGGGGAGTCACTAAAGAGGGAGATGTTCCTTCTACATTAGTTGCAGACTTAGAAACCCCTGTACCACTGAGGAAGAGAAGAAGATCAAAAGAAGAGGTACAAGCATCACGGTCGGTAAAGAGAAGAAGAACCAGATCCATCACAGTAGCAGAAGCAGCACAAGCAATATGGGCGAACATTGAATCAAATATATTTCCTATTTTGACACCCCGAACAGAGGCTGCTCCACAAGAACCTGCTGCAGAAGAACCTCGAATCGAGGGACTTTTGTATGAAAATATTTTTCTAAAAGAAGAAGTGGAGGTTCTTTGTAAGGAATTGGAAAAGTGGAATGAAGCATGCAAGAAATAGGTAGATAAAAGGTTGTACACATTGGTGGAAGTTGCAGACCAATTGGAAGGATCACCTCCTGATGAGGAGGGTGATGAATTAGATAAAGTGGTCTACCCAGAATGCGGTGAAATTTTTTACCAATCAAGATATAAAGTTATAGTGTAGGCATTTGGGGCACAAAGACCTACACAAGTAACTGAAGAAGAAAAAGAGGCACCTGTGGTGCAATTGAAGGGTGAGGATGAACCAGAGTTCAAGATGATCCCTGAATTTGGAGAAGCTGAGCAATTGCAATCCTAGACAGCAATGAATATTGAGGTCACCTAGAAACAACCTCAACTACTGAAATAAGTTGAAATACATGATGTTTCCACACAATAACTAACACCCTTGGAAACTCTCGTTGAGCCTGTTACTCAATTGGAAAAATTCAGGCTAGTGGTTGACACAATTCCTGATTACAACCTGGGAGATCTTGAAGAAACTCCAGAATAGTCTCAAGACACAGAACTAATCCAGGAAGAAGTTCAACAAGAAGAGCATGTTGTTACACAAGAACCATCATCCCCAAAAAAATTTGTTGAAGACACAGTACAGACTGAGGGTTGTTGGGATGAGACTCAAAAGAAGGATATTATCACACAAAAACTAGTATTCATGAAATCATCTATTAATGCAACCACACAAATAGAGGATGCTACAATATTGGTGATAGAATATGTTGTTACACAAGAACCATCATTTTCAGTCACCTTTACTGAAGCTGCTACACAAACAAAGATTGTTGCAGCACTAATGGAGAAGGAGGTTGTCACACAAGAACCAGTACCTACATAATTGATTATTGAAGTAGCTATATACATGAATACTGTGGCAATTTTGAGCAAGGATGAATGTTACACTACAAGAAGAGAAAGCTGAAACATCAGGTGTTAAAGAAGGAATGCAAATTCCTCAGGAAATTGTCTCATATTCTAATGATGAATAAAATGCAGAGCTCTCATTGTTAAGAGTGGAAGTAAAGAAATGGAAAGATCATGTGGATAGATTCCAAGAAGGAATGGTTCCTCTTGTTGAGCATAGAAATACTATTAAGGAATTGAGGGAAAAATGGGAAAAGGAACTAATGTTTCAAAATCTCCATTGGGAAGAAGTACAAAAAGAGTTGAAGGAGTTGAATAAATTCAAGTCCATGCAGACAGAGAAAGAGCATCTATGTGGCCTCTTCCATGAATTAATGAGTTTCAGGGATCCATATCCCTCATACGTTGTATTTTTGTATGAACAATTAATGCTTAAATTAAAATCCTTAAGGGAAGGGAGAGCCTATAATTTGACACCTTCTGCCTAGTTTTTGGAAACCTTTATGGAAATCAACTTCACTAAGCAAAACCTGCTATCTGAATTTTATTTGCATGAGATGGCCTATCCTTTGGACTTACATTCTAACCCTGCTCCTTACTTAGGAGATGTTCAGTTGAGGGCCTTTGCCTCTTTTGTCCACAATCATGTGCAGTGGGAGAGGGTCTTTCAAACAATTTCTCAAAATGAGGCTAACTCCATTTTGTGGATTCGAAATGAACCTCAGCCCCCTCGACTTCTCCTTACTTTTCAAGAAAAGAGGCTAGCATCTCCCATGAAAACCCAACAGCTGATTGAATTATAGAAAAAGGTCATTTCTACTTGTGTTGATTAGCAACAGTTGGCCCTGGAAGGCAATAAACATAGATGGTAGACTTCCTCTCTAGCCTTAAATAAAAGGGACCCTTATTGCTTTAAAAAATTTAAACATGCACTCCCCAAGGTCAAAAGATATGTGGACTGTATGAAGGAGTGTGGAGTTCATTGGCTAGGACTTAAGTTTAAATTTCCACTCATTTGGTGGTCGGCAAGGCCATACAGGGATGATTTTTCATTGAATAAGGCAAAAGAGAAGCATTGTTGGAAATAAATGGGTGGCATACAAGGGATATATGGATGGGAGTGAACCTCCTAAGCACTCCTACAATTTTTCCTCTCTTCTTGAACAAGGCACAATTCTAGAATCAGATTTAGACTAGTGGAGTTGTTGCATGAGGACATGCAATAGGATAGTTGGGGGGAGATGTTGGGTCTGGAATTACCCCTTTTTTACCACACCTATTATACACCTTTTTGTCTTATCTTACTCCATTCCATGCACTAGACAAATGTTTTCTTCTCACATTGAGCCTTGAATCTTACAGGTATGATTAATTGTTGTTTTATCTTATTAATTCCTATGATTGTTATGTTTATAACTCTGCCTCTTGAACTATGCTAATACATCATGGTTTCATAAATATAGTTAAAGATTTGAGAAGTACAGGTGTAGAAGTATGAATGGTTTGAAGAGAATATGAACTTTCAATGCCAGTTGTTACTTTCCAGTCATAGCCCCACATGTTGGACGCAAACAAAATTCGTCATTCCACGTATAGGTGTGACTGACTTATCTAGAGCAAACTCAGTTGCTACAACACATCATTTCTTAAGGATTAGATGCAACAGATAGGCTATTCCTTAAATTGGTTATGTTTATTCACTAATGGTTCATGCAACAGGATTCTATATATTCTCTACTCTCATTCAATTCTACTCACAGGTGTACAACTCATTGTAACAGGACAGCTTGAAGATCATAGATCTTAATTGCTTCCCGATATTAGTGAGCGAAGGTTATGATTTATTATGTATAAATATTGGGAAACATTATGAGCCGGTTGATATTGGATTATACCATGTAAGCTATGACAAAGAGTTGTACTTTGTAATTTGTCATTTTAATGTAAGGATCAGGATTCTTCTGATATCTGTGTCTTAACCTGTGTTAGTTTCAACATCTATGTTCGAAGGCTGGGCCCGCCTTCCACAGATATTGGTGAGTTAATTAGATGTTTTTATTGTCGTTGTGTGGTGTGGAAGTTTCAGTAATCGAATTATTTACCACAGCTGCAACAAAAATGATTTGTCATTGTAGGTCCTTTGGACATTAATATTTGCATCCCCTTTAAGCTATATTTGCGTGGTGTGCCAATAGTTATTACAGTCAAGCGCAGCTCCAGTTTCCTTTAATTACTTGTCTTTCTTAGGTTTGATAATTTCAGTCAGATTATGGTTTAGAGTTTGTTTAATTCGAATTGTTGTTGTTTCCTATTCTTAGATTAGCTGGATTAAAATACTGAGAATGGCCTTACATATAGTCTGATAATGATAGGATTTAACTTTCTGCAAAAGTAATTCTATTTTCCTATTCTTAGATTAATAAATTGTTGGATTGATGTTGTAGGAAGTAATTGCATTTATGGATTTCTAGAGAAGTAACTTATATTAGTTTATATAAGAGAGGATTTTGACTGAGCAGATATGTAGGACAGTTTATCTTTCATTCAATTGATCAGCTACTTAGTGTTTATGCACAGACAGTGTGAATTATCTTTGAAATAAAAGACTTCTCTGGGTTGACAATTTATATTGAGAATTATGTATGTTAGATTTATTAACTTGCATATAGAGTGACCAACAATGATCATGTTTTCTTTTCTCATTGAAGGCTTGTTTTTAATACTTCAATCGAAAATTTTGTGCACCATTCCCATGGAGAGTAATATCGTCAGCAATAATTGACTCTTCTCTTGTGAGAACCCTCTACCAACAAACACGAACTTATACTTTCTAATGCTATCATCAATTACATGTCTAATCTTATACAACCATCTAGAATCAATAATTGATTTTCCTACTATTCTTAGTATAATCTCCCAAACATCCATTTTTAGGATGGATTTATACCTCTCTATAATGGCATACTACCATTCTTTCTTTACATATGTCTCCTCAAACCTAGAAGGCTCAACCAAATTCTTGTTTTCATTCATTAAATCTCCTAGATAAATAAGTAACCTATAAATGTAACCCTCTCATACACCTATGTCCAAAGTCCTCAACATGTCTACTCTACAATCTCTAATTATGCATTGCTATATTAAAAAAAACCCATACATTTCAAATATCTCATACAAGAAATTGAAAGAAACATCTTTGTAAGATTAGGAGTAAATAAGACATCATTCAACTTGAGAACCTTACTTGAAGGAATCTATAGATATATGTATCCCAATCCCTTCATAATACAAGTTGCATCATCATTTAATTCCATGGACATTCCTCCATTTTTCTCTTAAAACTTACTAAAGATCTTCCTATCATAATCCACGTGTCTTAAATAACCAATGTCCACATACCATACAACACTAGACACTATGTTGGTTGGAATACAAGAGACTATGGAGAAGGTAGTCTCAAGCTTGGATGTTAACTCGTCCACTTTAGTAAAAGTCTCTACCCTCCCTACAACATATTTGTTTTTCTTATCTATGACTTCCCTTTGTTCTTCTCTAGAAATCCACTTGAATAATGTCCCTTCACATGATTGAAATTATTGTTATCTTGGTTGGAAGACTCGTATTTATTACCCTTCATATTTCCTCCTCTCTTTCATCACCCAGTGAGGGAAAGGTATTTTACCCCACCTTCTTTGGTTGAATTGGATTCTAGCCTTATCTCTTCCTACACAAAGGGATCCCAAATATTCCAAAATGATGGCACATTCTCATGAGCATAAATACTCTAGACAAATTGTTTCCAAGATGGAGAAAACCCATTGAAACCAATGGGCACCAACGCCTCATCTTAAAATTTCATCCCTATGAATACCAAATGATATCTCAACACTGTGACCTTCATTAAGTAACTATCCATGGAGTCTATGTCACTCATGTAGAGATATTATTTCTCAAGTGCTTCTTGCAAGAAATATTCACTTTGGAAAATTTGAGGTATTGTACTTTAACTAGTTAGAATAAGTTTAACCGATATTGTGATCAACTTGGACAATACAACTCAAGGTGAGGATAATCAAGTGAGAACAATCATTGTCCAAGGGATAACCTAGGTATTCAATTTAGAGTGTAATATATTAGGAGGCATGATCCTTCAAACATAGTCTACACATATTTCCATGCCTATAAATTTAAGTGACCATTGGCCATCTCAAAATGAGCATTTGAAAGAAGAAGAATACTTCAGAAGATCCATGTCCCTTGATGAGCACTGAGTATGGGGAACAAAATAAGAGGATATACTATAGTTAAGCATGAACAACTAGAGAAAGAAGCAACGAGGTTCCAAGAATAATTGGATGCTTTGGAGAATATAAGGCTTGAATCACAATATCAAGTACTAAATATAAACATGAATTTTATGCCAAGGAAAGAGAAGAAGAACTAAAGGAGGGAAAAGAAGTAGAGTCAGCTGCCAAAGAAAAATAAGAAGTCACAGTTGAAGGATAAGGAGGAAGAAGAAAATAAAATAAAATAAATGAGGAATCTCAACAAATGGATGTCAAGGCTTCCAACGTGATATACCATTAGAGACTCATGTTCCAACTATTGCATGACATTTTCCATTACATGGAATGGGTCTAAGAATATTTACACCATCAAAATTTGAAGTAGTGGCATCTATAGAATCCTTCATGTTTGATGAAAAGAGGAAATGGGTGATAAACCAAACATGAAAGAAACTCAAGTGTCCCAGAGTTTGACAAATGACAATGACCATTGAAACACCATTGGTCACCAATATACAAGAATATCCAACTGCAAGTGTCGGTCATAGTTTCTATATGCCAAGCATATAAGTTTAACGTTTAGAGTATGGTGGATGAGATAAGTGGATATAAAAGAAGGATTGTAAGCTCAAGAGACAAGTAGCTCATATTAGAGATGATACATGCAGTATTGCAAAATTTAATACATATGCATATGAACTTCAAGCTGAATTGAATTATGTTCATAGGGATATGTACATAGCTTTGTATTATTTCTAGGGCCATTGTCACAATTCTAGGAGTTTTTAAGGAAAATACAATATAAAAGAGTTGTTCTCTAGGGGGTTCAATTGAGCATGGATGGTCTAAAGAAATGTAAAATAAAGAGAGAGAGATGCACCTAAATATCAACCCAGGATGAGCAACATAGATAACAAATGAAACCAAACATTTTTATTCAGTTGTTAGATGGACAGTGTTATATTGGATAAGGACATTACCATCTCAGTTAGTAACTGCAAGCACTTACATTTAGCAATTGAGAAGATAATTGAAAGTTTCATTCTAGCTCACATTGGTCCAATGGATGCCCCAATAAGTTAAGAAGAAATATGTAAATGATTATTGGAAATATGAGTAGATGAAGCTCAACACAATCAATATTGGAAGCACCCAAAGTAGATTGAAATTACATGTTTTATGGAATAATAACCATGGGTTGGGGATCTCGTTGTTCAAGAACATTCGTCCTAGTCAAATCTAAAAACCTCAAAATAAAATTAGTTGGTCCACAAAATGCAAATACAAGTGTATAAATACAGATTAATTAATTGTTGTTTGTGGGTGAAATGGGTTGGAAATTGAGCTCTAGGGTATGAATAGGGAATAAATATGAAATCAATTGAAGACGAGTTCATAGCTTGAATTTTTTTTCAATGCACAAAGGTAGCAGATGCATAGCAAGGTGAATGTGCAGAAAGATTGGAGCAAAGCCGTGAAATAGTTTTGGGTGAATAGGATAAATTGGCAAGTCCATGTTGGAAGAAAAATTTACATTGAACAATTTTTGAATTCATGGACCCAAAAATATTATCAATTGAATTAGATACTGTGAGAGGCCTGCATCAGACATTGTATGGTCTATAGAAGTTTCAGATAAACAATGTCTGTTTATTGAACCTAAGGCAGCATTGAGAATCTGAAATCAAACGTAGGACATTGGGATGGTATATGGAAAGTTTAGATAAACAGTGTTGATGTATTGAACTGAAAGTAACATTAGACATTGGACAATCTGTGGAAAGTTCAAATAAACAATACTAATTAATTGAACCCAAGGCAATATCGGACATTAGACATCGAACGTAGGACATAGGTACGGTCTATGGAAATCTCATATAAACAGTGCTAACATATTGAACCCAAGGTAACATTGGAATAGTGATCTTGGGATATAAATAGAGATATTTGAATAGAAACATCTGACATAGGAATAGGGACATCGAGATGAAAACATTAGACATCAGAATAGCCACGTCAATATAGAAGCATAGATATCCAAACAAAAACATCCAACATTGGAACCAGGACATCGAGACAGAAAAAATATAACATCAAAATAGAGACATCAAGATAGTGAAATTGGAACAAAAATATATCAGATTAGGGTGGTAGGGTGGTGCAAGGTACGAAGTTGGAGGTTCCTTCCAGTTGGAGCTTCCTTCCAATTGGTGTTAGAGAATATAGGGGTTTGGTGCCTCGTTCTAGTTGATGTTAGGTAATTTATTGTGTCGGTGACTCCTTTCAGCTAGTGTTGGAGAACCATTGTAATCACCATTTAATAAAAGGATAGGTTTCTCTCGTTTTCTCCCTTGTTAGGTCTTCACGTTAAATATTTGTGTCTCTTGTCTATTCATGTGATGATTTTTTTATTGAAGTGAATGATAATTGTCAATAAAAAGTGATTATTAAAATTTTGTTCTATATTGATTCATCCCCCTCTCAGTATAGCAAAATATTCCATTAATTGGTATCAGAATAGGTACCTTCTAAAGTAGTTTGACCATTGGAAGTCTCTGCAGAAAATATGGATAGACGGGAAGGTATTTCAACAAACATACCACCATTGTTTGATGGATCCAACTACACATTTTGTATTGTTAGAATGAAGGCTTACATAATGGCATTGGAATTTGATATTTGGTAATTTTTTTGAAGATGGATACACAATACCAAAAACCACACCCATTGATGCAGTTGATAAAAAGTTAGGTGAAAATAATTCAAGAGATAGAAATGAAATTCTTTGTGGTGCAACAAATTCAAAACTTGCAAAAATATTATAATGTGAAACAAAAAAATAAATGTGGCACAAAATAAAACACATATATGAAGGGGATAGCACATCAAGGAGGAAAAGATTCAAACACATAGAGGATAGTTCAAAATCCTTAAAATGGAGGAAGGTGAAAAGATTGTAAACAATTTTCTTCATGTAAATGAAATTGTCAACACTCTTATAGGTATAAGAGAAGAGGTTCCCGAAGTAGCGATTGTTCAAAATGTTTTAAGAACATTGCCAATGAGATTTGATTCCAAATTCTCAGTTATGGAAGAAAGAAAAGATCTTGACAAAGTAACAATGGATGAACTACATGGGATCCTTATGGAATATGATATGAGAACTAAAAAGGAAAACCCTTCAAGGAGAAAAGAAACTTTCAAAGTCTCAAAGAATAAAATAATAAAGAATAAAGAATAAATTAAAATATCATCTGATGAATGTGATGATGAAGAAGCAAACTTCGTAAGGAGACTGAAGAAAGGACATGGTAAACACAAAGGTAAGTTACCATTCAAATGTTTTTATTGTGGTAAAATAATACATTTTGTTGCTAAGTGTCCTTATAAATAAAAAGGATAGTGAATATGAGGAAGACCATAGAAACTAAGAAAAGAAAATAAACATACATAGGGGGCAGAGCTAAGAATAGGAGAAAATTCAATACGTAGAAGAAAAGTATTTATTCAAGAGTTGACAATAGCTCATCAAATGAAGATGATAATAGTGATAGTGATACAAAATATGTTATTTTCTTGACATTATATATACAAAGTAAAGATATTGAGAATGACAATCCGAAAGATGAAGACAATTCTGAAGAAGAAGCAGAAGTATATCTTGAAGGGTAACTTATTAGTGTCGTAGATGAATTAAAGAAAACAAGGAAGAAGAATAAGAAACTAAAGGAACAATTGTTGAAGTATGAGGAATAAGTCAAAAATTGAAAATAAATAGGAGAACACGTCCTTCATTTAAATATTCAATTAGAAGAGGAAATAAAAATAGAATATTTGCTGACAGATCAGATGAAAAAAAGGAAGGAAATAATTGAGAATTTGGAGGGTGAAGTTGTTTCTTTAAAAAAGAAACTACAAAAAATTTCCACTCAATTAAATTAACTGTAGAATATTGGAAGCAAATCTAAGGTATTAGATCATATCATCAATAGTCAAAGATCATCCATTGACAAATATGCTCTGGGGTATGAACAAAAGGTTCCAAATAAAGGCTCAAGCTCAATGATGCTTCAAAATGAAGTTGAAACCATGAGTTTTGTTGATATTGTCTACACTTCCATCAAAATAGGATATAAAAATGACCAAAGGAAGGAAAATCAACAAATTTTCTACAACAAAAACATAAATAAAGGAGTTGTTCCTAAAAAATGATCCTTTATTTCCAGGTACCAAAATCTTTTTCTTGATCATTGTTTTTCTGCAATTTTTTGGGGAATAAAGATGCAAATTGCATAGCATATGCAACGGATGATTTTGAGAAGAATATAATCTCCTATATGTTCCCCAAGGTTGATCATGTCAACAATTAAAAAAGAATTGATATATGGATATAAACTACAATCTATTTTCTCCTTAGAATTTGAATATTGAATGTTATAAATGCCACAAATTTGGCCATAAATACTAGGAGTGTAAAATCAATTTGATTACTACTCATAAAAACATGGCCAAGGATCACTCCTTTAAGCACATGAAATAATATGCTAACATTTGGCAATGGAAAACAAAAAAATCAAACAAAGAAGAATGTGACTTGGCCTTACATTCCCAAAGCAAAAGAATCCAATGGTATATTGATAATGGTTGTTCCAAACATATGACTTGAGATAAGAACAAATTATTAAACTTTAAATGCAAAAAGGGAGGCGTTGTTACATTTGGGGGCGTTGTTACATTTGGGGATGATTTCTCTACCAAAATTATTAGCAAAGGTGTGGTAAGTCTTCAAAATTAAATGAAAAGGTTAAAGTAGAAATTGTCTTGCTTTTGGAAAACATAAAGAACAATCTTCTTAGTGTTAATCAAAAGTGTGATCATGGGCACATTCTCACCTTCAACTTTGAGAAATGTGAAATAAGAAGGGAGGATTTAGTAAAATTGGTGTAAATAACATCTATAACTCCTAATAATATATATGTCTTGGATGAAGGAAAAAATAAAAAAATGTTGAATGGGACAAGTAGATGAAAGTTGGCTCTGGAATAGAAGATTAGTTCATATAAATTTTGACAACTTGGTCAAAATCAACAAGAACCAAGAAGTAAGGACATACCTATAATATTAAAACCCTCAAATTATGTTTGCAAGCATTGTCTACATGGAAACGAACAAAAATGAGATTCAAGTAGAAAGAATATTCCACACAAAGAAAAATTTGGAAGTTGTGTGCACTCATCTTTGTGGACCTACAAGAACAAAAGGTTTGAATAATGAATCTTATTTCATTTTATTCATTGATGATTACACTAGAATGACATGGGCTTCTCTTTATTAGAATAGTAGAGTCAAGCTAAACTAGTTAACCTATCTAAGCAACCAACAACATATCATAAAAGATAAGAACAAGAAAAGAAAAGGATAAGAGAACACCAATATACGTGGTTCACCCTAATGGGTTACATCCACGGGAAGGTACTCTTCTATTATCTCTATAATGTCTTCTCCAATATTACAAGAGAGAAAAGTACAAATACCCCTAAGAATATAGATGATGTACAATAATGTCACAATAGTACCACTACTACATCAAGAATACATGATATGTAGAGACTCACTTGACCCTATTATATACTAAGAGATGAGGAGGAATTACTCTCACATATTGCATGTGGGATACTATAATTCCAAAATAACATCTCTTAATACAATACCATGGACAAATACTCTACACAAGTAAATACAACACCATATAACTATGGGTTAAATGTATTACTCTTTTACATAAGATTGTAGAAAACTTCCGACATAATACAAAGACATTATTACCTTCCAAGGAATATAATATATTCCAACACTCTTCTCAAGACAACATCATAAGCCTTTGAGATGTTTAAGGTCTCCAAAGAAATTGTTGAGAATGAAATTAACATAACGATCAAATGTTTGAGAGAAGACAATGGGGGTGAATACACTTCAAATGGATTTGAGGAATTCTATGAACATAATGGAATCAAGAGACAATTCTTAGTTTCCAAGACTCCCCAACAGAATGGAGTAGCATAAAGGAACAAACTGATTGTAGAAGAAATGGCCAAAGCAATGTTGAATGACACTAAGTTATATGATATCTTTTAGACACAAGGTTTCATACAGTTG
The DNA here is from genome assembly GCA_001517045.1 of Pseudotsuga menziesii. Taxonomy (NCBI): domain Eukaryota; kingdom Viridiplantae; phylum Streptophyta; class Pinopsida; order Pinales; family Pinaceae; genus Pseudotsuga; species Pseudotsuga menziesii. The sequence goes on along the minus strand of LPNX010476447.1, from coordinate 49,831 downwards.
TCCATATTTTAAACAAAGAACAAATTAGAGATGACAACAATATAACTCCTTATGAACTATATAAAGGTAGACCAACAACAGTTAAAAATTTTAGAATTTTCCTGAGAAAATTCTACATCAAGAAAGATGATGAAATCATGGTAAAATTTGACATTAGAACTTATGAATGTATCTTCATTGGTTACTCTTGTAGAAATAAAGCTTACAAATTCTACAATTTGAATTTAGACAAGATAGTTATGAGTCCATATGTGAAGGTAGATGAAACAATGACTCACAAATCAAGAAAAGATGCAAAAACATCAGGATTCATAGATGAAGATGATCAACCAATATTTGAGCAGCAAGAAGAAGAGGGACAAGAGGAACAACAAAGAGAAGGAAAACAATGAGAAGTAGAAGAGCAAGAATAAATAAAAGACAAGATACAAATGCACCCTCTAGATATGTTCAAAATAATCACTATGATGAATTAATCATTGGTGATAAGAATGTTGGTATACATATAAGGAGGAGGAAGGTTGAAAGCACCTCTGAAGAAGTAAAATTTTATTTTCTATTTAAAATAGAACCTAATTGTTTTGAAAAATCTAGGGCTGACAAACATTGGGTAAATTCTTTGAGAGAAGAATTGAATCAAATTGAGAAAAGTCATACTTGGGAACAGCTTATTCCAAGGCCCAAAGAGAATAATACATTTGGCAGTAAGTGGGTTTTTAAGAATAAAATGAATAAAGATGGACAAGTAATAAAAATAAATCAAGACTTGTGTGCAAGGGTTATTCTCAAGTTGAAGGGGTTGACTTTGAGGGAAATTTTTCAACATTGGCTAGATTAGAAGCTATTAGAATGTTCTTGGCTTACGAACGCTCCAAAAAATTTAAATTTTATCAAATCAATGTTAAATTAGTTTTTCTTAATGGAGAATTGGAGGAAGAATTATATATTGAACAACCTAAAGGATTCTTACTATCAGAAAACAAAGATCATGTTATCAAATTGAAGAAATATTTGTATAGATTAAAGTAGGCTCTTAGGGATTGGTACTCAAGACCTGACAAGTACCTATAGCAACAAGGGTTCAAGAGAGGATATGAAGACAATAATATTTACATAAAAATCAACCATGAAAATATGATTATCATTTATGTTTGTGTTTATGATATCATCTTCGGGAGGGATCTTGATAGTTTGATCCAAAACTTTGCAAAAGACATGAAAAAAGAGTTTGAAATGTCTATGCTTGGTGAGATAACTTTTTTCTTAGGTATTCATATTTCACAAATTAGCAAATGCATCATTATCTCACAATTTAAATACATTGATAATAAAGAAACACAACATGGGATATTGTAGACCTACATGTACTCCCATGATCAATGGCTACAAGTTGAACAAAGAAGATGAAGAAAATGAAGTTGATTAAATACGTTACAGGTCAGTGATCAGTATCTTGTTATGTGTCACAACCTCAAGGCAAGATGTTATGCAAGATGTAGGATTGGTTGAAAGGTTTAAAGCGGCTCCTAAGGAATCTCATGTACAATTTGTAATAATAATTTTTAGATATCTGAAAGGAATAATGGATTTTGGACTATGGTATCCAAGAGGTAATGATATAAGTATGACATCCTATACAAATTCACATTGGGAAGGAAGTGTTGATGACAAAAACAAATAAGTGGAGAAACATTCTATTTAAGTAGTTATCTAGTGTCTTGGTTGAGAAAAAATAAATATTCGGTCTCCTTATCTATAACCAAGGAAGAATACATCGCAGCAGCAACATGTTGTACCCAAGGGATTTGAATGAAGCAAACCTCGAGAGACATTCAATTGGTATAAAATTATCCCATTCCAATATTGTGTGATAACTCTACTACAATAAGTATTCTAAAAATCACGTGATGCATTCCAATACAAAGCAAATCCATATAAAATTTCATTTCCAAAGAGAGAAAGTTGCAAGAAATAATGTTAAATTGGACTATGTTTCCACTGAGGAATAGATCACTGACCTATTCACAAAACCAATCCCTAGAGATATTTTTTAGTATATTTGGATTAAATTAGGGGTATCCCCCATTCCTAATTAGCCGTACAAGTTCAGGGGGAGAAACCTCGAGGAGGAGGCAATTTCAAGGAGAGCAAACTCAAAGAGAAGTGTAGGGGGGAGTTGATATGCACAAAAAATAAAGCACAATCCCAGGGGGATTAGCCCTTTGCCATTTATGTCAAAGGGATGATAAGATCTTTGGATTCGATGATTGCATATTCAATGAGAATGTTTTCATCATTCACAAAGGGGGAGATTTTTAGATATGTTGTCATTGATGTCAAAGAGAGATCGTGAATCTACTGGAAATATGCATGGATGAATCCTGCCACAAACAATATTGGAGTGTCCATAGTAGATTGAAATCCCATGATTTATGGAATACTACCCATGGGTTGGGCTCTCATCATTCATGAATAGTCAGCCCAATCAAATCCAAAAACCTCAAGCTAAAATAAGTTGGTCCACAAAATTCAAATAGAAGTGTATACATGCAAATTGATTCAACATTGGGTGAAATGGGATGAAAATTGGGCTCTAAGGTATGAAGAGGGAACGAAGATGAAGTCATTTCAAGACGAGTTCACAAATTGATTTCTTTTTGGTGAATGTGTAGAGGTAAAAGATGCATAGGAAGGTGAATGTGCAGAGAGATTGGAGTGAACCCGTGAATGATTTTTGGGTGAATTAGATAAATTAGCAAGTCTATATCAAAAAACAGAATTCAACAATGAACAGTTTCTGAAGTTGCGGACCCAAAAATATTATCAACTGAATAAAATATTTATATGAGGCCCACATTGGACATTAGACATTGGACGGTCTCTAGAAAGTTCAGATAAATGATGTCGACATATTGAAATCTTAGAAATGTTGGACATCAAACATTAGACATAAGACATCGGGATGGTATGTGGAAATTTTAGATAAATAGTACCGACATATTGACCACAAGGTGACATCGAAATTTGAACATTGGACATTCTATGGAAATTCCAGATAAACAATGTTGACGCATTGAACCCAAGACAATGTCAGACATTGGACATTGAACATAGGACCCAAGGCAACACCGGACATCAAAATAGTGATGTCAAGATAGAAACATAGATATATGAACAAAACCATATGACATGGAAACAACGACATCAAGACAAAAAATGTCAAACACCGAAATAGCGATGTTAGGATAGAAGAAGAGATATATGAATAAAAACATATGACATCAAAAGAGTGACATTGATACATAAACATCCAACATCGAAAGAGTGACATCAGGACAAAAACATAGATATCGAAGCAAATCAAGTCTATGATTAATAAGTTTAGATGTCCTCTATATGGAACACATTTTAGTAAAATTTATTCAATATACCTTTTTATATGTAATACCACAAAATCCATAGTAATGCATTCTTCTATAAAAGGAATATACAAAGAATAAAAATAATTAAGTCTATGGTTAGTAGGTTGAGATATCCTCTCCCGAAAACACCTTTTATTGAAGTTTATTCAATGTCCTTTTGTATAATATATACCATATTGTATAGTTGGTTGTTTAAATATTGTTTTATCTTGATTAATTTATTTATTAGATGTTGAGCCATGTGGATTTAAATCTATGTTTTATTAACAAAGAATTAATTTTTATGATATTATAGTTTTATTATGTATTTGAAATGAAAATTATGATGTTATAATGTTATTGATATATTTTTTAAATATAATAAATATTATATATATTAAATTAAAATAATTAATTTTTATGATATGATATTTATTATGGATTTAAAATCTAAATTATGATGTTATTGATATATTTTTTAAATATAATAAATATTATATATATTAAATTAAATACAAAATTATGAAATTAAATAAAGTAGATTAAGAAGAAAATTTATAAATCACATTTCAATGTGTTTTTAAGTATAATAACAAACAACAACTTTACTCATCTTAAAAATGAAAATAAACATTTTCAAATGAATGTAAAAATGATAAAATCTATTCATATAAAATTACATTGATTTTCTTTACAAATTAATTTTGTTGACCTTAAAATAATCACAAATTAACTTTGTTGACCTTATAATAATCACAAATTAACTTTGTTTACCTTAAAATAAGGAGATCATTATTATAAATAAGAATTTATGAGAAGAGAACCTTAAAATAAGGAGAGCCCTTTATTGTAAAAAGATGTATGCTAAATATTTTGTTTTCAAAGTTTTCTTATTTTGTTTTAAATTTGGTTGGAAATCTTTAAAAAAATTAGATTCATATATATATTAGTTATAAAAATTGTATAATTTGGATGTTATGTCAATAATCTTTTAAATAAAGAAATTATTAATTGCATTAAATTAATGTTGATGATATCCTTTCCATAATCACATCCATATAGATTCAAAATAGATAATAATAAAAAAATTAAAAGTAAAATAATATTGAAACAACAATTTTAGTTGACGAAATCAAAGGTGATAAAGGTGATAAAGTTGGCTTTGTAAGTTACTCTATTCTTCTATATAATCATCTCTTCTGCTTCAAACTCGCTAAATTTACAGTTGTTCGCTCAAGTAAGAGTAAACATGGAAAACGTGAAGGAAAGCGAAATTTACAACGAGGAGCTTCTCGATTATGAAGAAGAAGAAGAAGAATTGGACGCACAAACATTGGAGAAATCCGCAGCTGCCCCTGCGAGGCCCAGTGGCGAATCTATGCAGAAAGGTTATGTGGGAATTCATAGCTCGGGCTTCAGGGATTTCCTTTTGAAACCAGAGCTCCTTCAAGCAATTATAGACTCCGGATTCGAACAACCCACAGAAGTCCAGCACGAGTGCATTCCTCAGGAAATCCTCGGAATGGGCGTACTCTGTCAGGCCAAGTCTGGAATGGGGAAAAATGGTGTTTTTCGTTCTTTCAACTCTTCAGCAGATCGAACGGAGGTCGTTCTATTCTATGGAGGCAATATAGCTATCAAAACCCACAAGAAAATGTTAAAAAATGATTGCCCCCACATAATTGTTGGGACCCGTGGAAGGATCCTGGCACTATCAAAAGACAAGGATCTCAGTTTGAAAGGCATTTTTTCTTATTGAAAGTGCATGAGAATGGTCAATAAAAATGATTATTAAAAATTTGTTCTATATTGATTCATCCCCCTTTTAGCATAGCAGAATATTCCAATAATTGATATCAGAGTAGGTATCTTCTTCAGCATTTTGACCACTAGAAGGGTGGTCTCTACCACAAGTATGGATAGACAGGAAGATATTTCAAGAAATATACCATCATTGTTTGATGGTTCCAACTACACATTTTGGAGTGTTAGAATGAAGGCTTACATAATGGCATTGGGATTTGATATTTGGAATTTTGTTGAATATGGATCCACAATACCAAAAACCACACCCACAAATGAAGTTGATAAAAAGCTTAGTGAAAATAATTCAAGAGATAGAAATGCAATTCTTTGTAGTGTAGCAGATTCAAAATTTGCAAAAATCATATACTGTGAAACAACAAAAGAAATGTGGAATGAATTCCAACATATATATGAAGAGGATAGCTCAGTCAAGAAGGAAAAGATACAAACACATAGAGGATAGTTCAAAATCCTTAAAATGAAGGAAGGTGAAAAGATTGCAGACTATTTTCTTCATGTAGATGAAATTGTCAACAATTTTAGAGGTCTAGGAGAAGAAGTTCCAGAAGCAGCAATTGTTCAAAATGTTTTAAGAACATTGTCAATGAGATTTGATTCCAAAGTATCACTTGTGGAAGAAAGAAAATATCTTGACAAAGTAACAATGGATGAGTTGCATTGGATCCTTATGGCATATGAGATGAGAACTGAAAAGAAAAACCCTTCAAGGAGGGTAACAACTTTCAAAGCCTCGAAGAAGACAAGAAGCAATAAGAAAGAATCAAGTAAAATATCCTCTAATGAATATGATGATGAAGAAGAAAACTCCATAAGGAGACTCAAGAAAGGACAGGGTAAATACAAAGGTAAGTTGCCATTTAAATGTTTTGATTATGGTAAAATGTAACGTCCTCGACCCTCCGACCGACAAAGAGGACGCTACCATACATCAATCATCTGCGCATCTATCCCCATGAACATGAATATACATACATATAATGTTGTAACAAGATTACTTAAAACATAAAACATACTACGATGCATTAATCATTCATATACATAGCGGAAGCAAAACAACATGCATTCATATACAATTCAGCATTCATTATGGACATTATCATTCATCAATGGTAAATACGATTGCAGACACAAGTCAAGAAAGAATACTTATCTTAATAAGGACTTGTCCCGCAACCAACTACGTCGCTGCAACATTCCACCCAACCATAGACCCGCGTGCTCCTTAATCTCTCAGCAACGTTGCCACCCCCGAGCCAGGCATGATTCCCCAGGGAATAAGGAACTAACAAGCTTACACATAGCCAAGGATAACAACACCACAAGGGTACACAGTTCAGCCAAGACAACACAGTTGGGTTTATCAGGCGAACAACAGATCAACCAAGCCAACAAAGTTGGGTTTATCAGGCCATCCAGGAGCTAGGAAAGGCTAAATGCTAAGCTGGTGAGCTCATTGAAGAGCTAAGGACACCTACACCAGAACCAGCCTGGATTCTAGGACACCCACACACACCCAACACAAGGAAATCAGTCATTTCTCTACAACGCAGTCCCTGAGACCTTGATCTCCCTTCCAGTGCTATTCAGGGGTTGTGGAGAAGAAAGCCAGCCCACTAGCTCTGTTTGTGTGGTTCCCAAACCACCAAGTTTATCAAGCACATCAGGCCCTCATTCACCACTCCAATGCAGTCCAAGGACAAAGCCACTGCGTGCATGCAGCAAAACAGCTATTCAAGCTTTAAAAAGGGGAAAACAACTCCTTGAATCGTTCTTGGCCCTATCGTGGCTAAAACGATTCCACAGCATCACACGGGAAAAACACAGTCCAGCAATCATGGCAAACAACAGCCCACGAACATCCATGAACCCACATCACACAATCCCCAATGCAATCGTTGGAGAACTTACACCGACCGAAATGGGAAAGGAGCAGGCTCCCAATCTATACGTGACGGAAAAAGATGCAACCCATAGAACTGTAGATGAAAATCACAGCCACGATTCAACAATGGAAAAATAGAACGTTACACAATTTGACAATGGTGGAAAAGACACAGACTCTCTGCGTGAACATGAGGATGAACACCACCGCAAACTAACAACTTCGTGAGAGAAGGAAGAACCAACCCGCAAGCCAGCAATCCGTGAGGTAGAGGAGAACGAACAAACCAACCCCAATCAATGAATTGCGGCCCCCTTTTAACTCCGCTCACCGTGAGGGAAAATGAACAGACTCACGATCCCCATAGTGGACAGACCATCCGCAACCCAAAAGGCGCATTGTGGAGAGAGTGTAGGCATGGGCATAGTAGTGGTTTTCCTGCCAGCCAATAGTTGCCCCAACTAACAACAGAATAACTAAGGTGGTGGTTGGATGAGACAAAGGAAGGTGAGAAAAAGAGTGGTGACACATGGTTTTACCCCCATGGCTCGAGGTTCAGCATTCCCCCTCCTTATCCTTAGGAATCATGCCCCTTCTCAATTTGGTTGCAGTGAACATAGCTGGTTGGGGTTATTTAATTAAAGATGTATAGTTACATGATGCCACAACTTAATATGTATGCCGCATGTCCCAATATACCATCGGTGACAATTTCTATCCGAAACATAACATAACCAAATCGATGGTGGGGCCTTTGCCTTTAGCTCCGCACCATGATTATTTACAATATATGTATCATGTATATTTAATGCAAACGGGGTCAAAACCAGGGTGTTACATAAAATATGACATTTTTTTTGTTAATTTCCCTTATAAATAAAAGGGATAGTGAATATGAGGAATACCATTGCAACAAAGAAAAGAAAAGAAAAATACAAAGGAGGTAGAGCTAAGAATAGGAGAAAATTCAATAGGTAGAAGAAAAGTCTTTATTTAAGGGTTGGGAGCAGCTCATCAAATGAAGATGATGATAGTGACAATGATACAAAAGATGTTCTTTTCATGACATTAGACATATAAAGTAAAGATATTGAGAATGCAAGTCCTAAATATGAAGACAATTCTAAAGAAGAAACAGAAGTATATCTTTAAGGGGAGCTTATTAGTGCCCTAGATGAATTGAAGAAAACAAGGAAGAAGAATAAGAAACTAAAGGAACAATTGCTGAAGTATGAGGAAGAAGTAAAAAAATCCAAAAGAAACAGGAGAAGACATCCTTGATTTAAATATTCAGTTAGAAGAGGAAAGAAAAATAGAATATGCACTAATAGATTGACTGAAAGAAAGGAAGGAAATAATTGAGAAATTGGAAGGAGAAGTTGTTTCTTAAGAAAGGAACTGCATAAAATATCCACCCAATTAATCTAACTCTAGAATATTTGAATAAACTCTAAGGTATTAGATTATATCATCAATAGTCAAATATCATCCATGGACAAATATGCTCTGGGGTATGAACAGAAGATTCCAGATAAAGGCTCAAGCTCAATGATTCTTTAAAATGAAGTTGAAACCATGAGTTTTGGTGTCACTAATCTCAAGATTTCCATCGAAAGAGAATACAAAAACGACCAAAGGAAGGACAATTAACAATTCTTCTACAAGAACAACATAAATAAGAGAGTTGTTCCTAAAAAAAATATCCTGTGTTTCCAGGTACCAAATTTTTCTTGGTCGTTGTATTTTCTGCAATTATTTTGTGCATAAAGCTTCAAATTGCATATAGCATATGCAAAGGATGATTTTGAGAAGAATAGAATATCCTATATGTTCCCCAAGGTTGATCATATCAACAATGAAATTATAAACGATATATGGATATAAACTACAAGTTCTTTGCTCCTTTGAATATGGATATTGAATGTTATAAATGACACAACTTTGGCCATAGATACTAGGAGTGTAAAAGCAGTTTGATTACTTCTCATAAATACATATCCAAGGATCAATCCTTTAAGCATGATAAATAATATGCTAACATTTGGAAATGGAAAACAAAAAAATAAGACAAAGAAGAATGTGACTTGACCTTACATGCTCAAAGCAAAAGAATCCAATAGTATAGTGATAATGGTTGTTCCAAACATATGACTAGAAATAAGAACAAATTCTTAAACTTTAAAAATAGAAAGGGAGGCAGTGTTACATTTGGAGATGATAGATCTGCCAAAATTATTGGCAAAGGCGTGGTAAGCCTTCGAAATGAAAAGGTTAAAGTAGAAAATGGCTTGTTTGTGGAAAAAATAAAGAATAATCTTATTAGTATTAGTCAAATGTATGATCATGGACACATTTTCACCTTCAACTTTGAGAAATATGAAATAGGAAGGGAGGATTTAGTAAAATTGGTGGAAAAAACATCTAGAACGCCTAATAATATATATGTCTTGGATGAAGGAAAAAATAAAAAAAATATTGAATTGGACAAGTAGATGAAAGTTGGATTTGACATGGAAGATTAGGTCATATAAATTTTGACAACTTGGTCAAAATAAACAAGAAGCAATAAGTAAGGACATACCTAGAATCTTAAAAACCTCAAACTTTGTTTGCAAGCATTGTCTGCATGGAAACAAACAAGGATGAGATTCAAGTCGAAAGAATAGTCCACAACAAAACTTTTGGAAGTTGTGTGTACTGGTATTTTTGGACCTACAAGAACAAAAGGTTTGAACAACGAATCTTATTTAATTTTATTAATTGATGATTACACTTGAATGAGCTATGTTTCTTTTCTCAAGAAAAAATCAGAATCCTTTGAGATGTTTAAGGTCTTCAAAGAAATTGTTGAGAATGAATCTAACTTGAAGATCAAATGTATGAGATCATACAATGGGGGTGAATACACTTCAAATGAATTTGAGGAATTCTATGAACATAATGGAATCAAGAGACAATTCACAACTGCAAAGACTCCCCAACATAATAGAGTAGTAGAAAGAAAGAACCTGATTGTGCAAGAAATGGCCAGAGAAATGTTGAATGACTCTAACTCATTTGATATATTTTGGACCCAATATTTCATACGACTATCCATATTTTAAACAGATCACAAATTAGAGATGACAACAATATAACTCCTTATGAACTCTAGAAAGGTAAACCAACAACAGTTCTATTTTTTAGGGTTTTTGTGAGAAAATTCTACATCAAGAGAGATGATGAAAACTTGGTAAAATTTGACTCTAGAAATGATGAAAATATCTCCGTTGGTTACTCTTGTAGGAATAAATATTATAAATGCTACAATTTGAATTTAGGAAATATAGCTGTGAGTCCAAATGTGAAGGTAAATGAAACAATGACTCACAAATCAAGAAAAGAAGCAAAAAGATCAGGATTCATAGATGAATATGATCAACCAATATTTGAGCAGCAAGAAGAAGAGAAAAAAGAGGAACAACAAAGAGAAGGACAACAATGAGAAGTACAAGAGCAAGAATAAATTGAAAGACAAGATACAAATGAACCCTCTAGGTATGTTCAAAAGAATCACTATGATGACTTAATCATTGGTGATAATAATGTTGGTATACAAACAATAAGGAGGAAGTTGGAAAGCACTTTTGAAGAAGTAAATTTTTATTTTCTATCCAAAATAGAAACTAATTCTTTTGAGGAAGCTAGGACTAACAAACATTGGGTAAATTCTATGAGAGAATAATTGAATCAGATTGAGAAAAGTTAGACTTGGGAACTTGTTCCAAGACCCAAAGAGAATAATGCATTTGGCACTAAGTGGGTTTTTTAGAATAAATTGAATGAAGATGGACAGGTAATCAGAAATAAAGCAAGACTTGTGTGTAAGGTTTATTCTCAAGTTGAAGGGGTAGACTTTGAGATAATTTTTGCACCGAAGAGGTGCACTCTACAACCCAGTATGGGAGAGATGTGTAACTCCTTCCGTGATCATCCTAAAGTTGACACATGTCTTTTATAAAAAATAATAAAATATTATTAAAATAACTTGTCGGCTTTAAATTATTTAGAATTGCATATATATAAAACAATATAAATTAGATAAACTAAAACCATAAAAATTAGATTACACATTCCACTCTAAAAAAAAGTTTGCACTTTGAGAAATTTGATCCCTCACAGTGCTTGATAGATCCCCTTTTAGATGGATCTATGTTGGTTTTACCAGTGGCTAGATTAGAGGCTATTAGAATGTTCTTGGCTTATGAATGCTCCAAAAAAATTAAATGTTTATCAAATGGATGTTAAATTATATTTTCATAATGGAGAATTGGAGGAAGAAGTGTATATTGAACAACCTAAAGGATTCTTACTATCAGAAAACAAAGATCGTGTTCTCAAATTGAAGATAGCTTTTTATAGATTAAAGTAGGATCCTAGGGATTGGTACTCAAGACATGACAAATACCTTTAACAACAAGGGTTCAAGAGAAGATATGTAGAAAATAATATTTACCTAAAAATGACCTTAAAAATATGATTATCATTGAGGTGTATGTTTATGATATCATCTTCAGGAGTGATGTTGATAGTTTGATACAAAAGTTTGCAAAAAACACAAAAAAAAGAGTTTGAAATGTCTATGCTTGGTGAGCTAACCTTTTTCTTAGGTCTTTACATTTCACAACTTAGCAAAAGAATCTTTAAATCACAAATTAAATACATTAAAGAGATTCTAAAGGAATTCAACATTGGAGACTGTAAAACTGCAGGTAGTGCCATGATCAGTAGCTACAAGTTGAGCAAATAAGATGAAGAAAACAAAGTTGATCAAGGACTTTACATGTCAATGATTGGTAGAGTATTATATGTAACAACCTTAAGGAAATATGTTATGCAATCTGTAGGATTGGTTTCAAGGTTTCAAGCAACTCTTATGGAAACTCATGTACAAGTTGTAAAAATAATTTTTAGATATCTGAAAGGAACAATGGATTTTGGACTATGGTATCCAAAAGGTAACGATCTAAGTATGAAATCCTATACAAATGCACATTGGGAAGGAAGTGTTGATGACATAAAAAGCACAAGTGGAGAAACATTGTATTTAGGTAGTTATCTAGTGTCTTGGTTGAGAAAAAATAAATATTTGGTCTCCTTATCTATAACCAAGGAAGAATACATCGCACTGAGCAACATGTTGTACCCAAAGGATTTGGATGAATCAAACCTCGAGAGAAATTCCATTAGGATACAATGATCCCATTCCAATATTGTGTGATAACACTAGTGCAATAAGTATTTCTAAAAATCATGTTATGCATTCCAAGGCAAAGCTCATTCGTATCCAATTTCATTTCCTAAGAGAGAAAGTTGCAGAAAAGAATGTCAAATTGGACTATGTTGCCACTAAGGAATAGATCATTGGCATATTCACAAAACCAATACCTAGAGATAATTTTGAGTATATTTGGAAGAAATTAAGGGTATCCCCCATTCCTAATTATCCATACAAGTTCAGGGGGAGCAACCTCAAGGAGAAGCATAAGGGTAGGGGGAGCTGATATGCCCAACAAATAAAGCACAAACCTAGGGGGATTGTCCCTTTTCCATTTATGTGAAAGGGGGAGAAATACATAAGATCTGTGGATTCGATTATTGCATATTCAATGAGATTGTTTCCATCAATGACAAAGGGGGGGATTGTTAGATATGTTGTCATTGATGTCAAAGAGAGATCTTGAATCTACTGGAAATATACGTAGATGAATCCTGCCGCAAACAATATTGGAGTTCCCAAAGTAGATTGAAATCCCATGATTTATGGAATATTACCCATGTGTTGGTCTCTCCTCATTCATGAACAATCAACCCAGTAAAATTCAAAAACCTCAAGTTAAAATAAGTTGGCCCACAAAATGGAAATACAAGTGTATAAATACAAACTGATTCAACATTGTTTGTGGGTGAAATGGGACAAAAATTGGGCTCTAAGGTATGAAGAGAGAACGAAGATAAAGTCAATTCATGACGAGTTCACAAGTTGATTTCTCTTTGGTGAATGCGCAAAGGTAAAAGAGGCATAGTAAGGTGAATGTGTAGAGAGATTGGAGTGAACACGCGAAAGATTTTTGGGTAAATTAGATAAATTAACATGTCTATATCAAAAAAATAGAATTCATTAGTGAACAATTTATGAAGTTGCATACCCAAAAATATTATCAACAGAATCAAATATTTATGTGAGGCCCGCATTGGACATTAGACATTGGACGGTCTGTGGAAAGTTTAGATAAATGGTGCTGATGTATTGAACTCATGGAAATGTTGGACATCGAATATCATACATAAGACATCAGGATAGTCTGTGGAAAGTTTAGATAAATAGTGCTGACATATTGAACCCAAGGTGACATCGGACATCAAACATTGGAAGGTTTGTGGAAAGTCCAGCTAAATAGTGTCGATGCATTGAACCAAAGAAAATTTTAGACATCGGACATCGGACATAGGACCCAAAGTAACATTGGACATCATAATAGTGATGTTGGGATAGAAACAAAGATATCTGAACAAAAACATACGACATGGGAATAACAAGATCTGGACAAAAATGTCGAACATTGAAATAATGATGTTAGGATAGAAGAAGAGATATATGAATAGAAACATATGAAATCAGAAGAGTGACATTGGGATAGAAGCATCCAACATTGAAAGAATGGCATCGAGACAAAAACATTAGACATCAAAACAAATCAAATCTATGATTAGTAAGTTTAGATGTCCTCTATGTAGAATACCTTTTCGTAAAATTTATTCAATGTATCTTTGTATATGTAATTCCACAAATCCATAGTAATACATTCTTTTATAAAAGGAATAGACAAAGAATAAAAGAATCAAGTCTATGGTTAGTAGGTTGAGATGTCCTCTATGGAAAACACTTTTTAGTGAAGTTTATTCAATGTGTTTTTGTATAATGTATACCATATTGTATAGTTAGTTGTCCAAATATTGTTTTACCTTGATTGATTGGATATTGAGCCATGTGGATTTAAGTTGATGTTTTATTAACAAAGAATTATTTTTTATGATAATATATTTTTATTATTAATTTGAAATCTAAACTATGATGTTGTGATGTTATTGATATATTTTTTAAATATAATAAATATTATATATATTAAATTAAAATAATTAATTTGTATGATATTATATTTTATTATGGATTTGAAATCCAAATTATGATGTTATTGATATATTATTTTAAATATAATAAATATTATATATATATAATTAAATTAAGTATACAAAAGAGAATACAACAACGACCAAAAGAAGGACAGTCAACAATTACTCTACAAGAACAACATAAATAAAAGAGTTGTTCCTAAAAATGATCCTTCTCTTAAAGCATGCAAACTATTTTGTTTCAAATTTATAATAACAAAAAGAAAATCCAAACATATTATAACTATCTTCCTAACTTAGGATTGAAGTGTCATGAAGTATTTTTATTTTTTTCACAATGAGAGAGTGAAAGTATCAAGGATATTCACATGGTGACAAATAACAATGGGAGTGTGTATATATTTTAAAAATTAATTTTACAAATGTTAAAGATAACTAACATAATAATACATATTTTTTCTAAAAATATATACTTACTAAGAGTGTTGAGGATAAGAGTTACTTTCTCTTAGAGTGTCTTAAATACACCCACATTAAATTGCACTTTGGTAATCTTCCTCCCTAATCTTATAACTTGTCAAAACTATGGTATGATTCTTTCTAAGAGTTTTGAACATAGGACTAAAGTTTTATAGAAAACCTAATAATTTCTTTCTTTTTTCTTAAAGTTTGATTAACCAAAATTGAGCTCAATAAGCATTTAACCCTCTCTTTGTATATTTTTTTTTTCTTAAAATTTGTTTAACATACTCTCTACATATAAATATTTCATTAATTTTTAACTATAATTCTACAAGAACAACATAACTAAAAGAGTTGTTCCTAAAAATGATCCTTTGTTGCCACGTACAAAACTCTTTTTCTTGGTCATTGTTTTTTCTGCAATTTTTTTGGGCATAAAGCTGCAAATTGCATAGCATATGCAAAGGAAGATTTTGAGAAGAATATAATCTCCTATATGTTCCCCAAGGTTGATCATGTCAACAATGAAAAAAAAGGGATATATGGATATAAACTACAATGTCTTTGCTCCTTAGAATTTGGATATTGAATGTTATAAATGCCACAACTTTGGCCATAAATATTAGGAGTGTAAAAGCAATTTGATTACTGCTCATAAAAACATGGACAAGGATCACTCCTTTAAGAACAAGAAAGAATTTTCTAACATTTGGCAATGGAAAACAAAAAATTAAGACAAAGAAGAATGTGACTCAACCTTACATTCCCAAAGAAAATGAATCCAAACGTATATTGATAATGGTTGTTCCAAACATATGACTGGAGATAAGAACAAATTCTTAAAATTTAAAAGCAAAAAGAGAGGGGTTTTAACATTTGGGGATGATATCTATACCAAAATTATTGCCAACGGAATGGTAAGTCTTCAAAATTAAGTGAAAAGGTTAAAGAAAAAAATGTCTTTCTTGTGGAAAACATAAAGAACAATCTTCTTAGAGTTAATCAAAAGTGTGATCATGGGCACATTCTCACCTTCAACTTTGAGAAATGTGAAATAAGAAGAAAGGATTTAGTAAAATTGGTGGAAATAACATCTAGAATTCCTAATAATATATATGTCTAAGATGAAGGAAAAAATATAAAAAATGTTGAATGGGACAAGTAGATGAAAGTTGGCTCTGGTATAGAAGATTAGGTCATATAAATTTTGACAACTTGGTCAAAATCAACAAGAAGCAAGCAGTAAGGAAATACCTAGACTATTAAAACCCTAGAATTATGTTTGCAAGCATTGTCTACATGGAAACAAAAGAGGATGAGATTCAAGTCGAAAGAGTATTCCACAAAAACAAAAGGTTTGAACAATGAATGTTATTTCATTTTGTTCATTGATGATTACACTAGAATGACCTAGGCTTCTTTTCTCAAGAAAAAATCATAAGCCTTTGAGATGTTTAAGGTCTTCAAAGAAATTGTTGAGAATAAAACTGACTTGAAGATCAAATGTCTAAGTTCAGACAATGTGGGTGAATACACTTCAAATGAATTTGAGGAATTCTATGAACATAATGGAACCAAGAGACAATTCTCAGCTCCCAAGACTCCCCAACAGAATGGAGTAGTAGAAAGGAAGAAACTGACTGTGTAAGAAATGGCCAGAGCAATGTTGAATGACTCTAAGTTATTTGATATATTTTAGACCCAAGGTTTCATACGTTTGCCCATATTTTAGAGAACAAATTAGAGATGACAACCAAAAAACTCCTTATGAACTCTAGAAAGGTATACCAACAATAGTTAAAAAATTTAGGGTTTTTGTGAACAAATTCTGCATCAAGAGAGATGATGAAATCTTGGTAAAAAATGACATTAGAACTTATGAATGTATCTTCATTGGTAACTCTTGTAGGAATAAAGCTTACAAATTCTACAATTTGAATTTAGACAAGATAGTTATGATTCCATATGTGAAAGTAGATGAAACAATGACTCACAAATCAAGAAAAGAAGCAAAAATATCAAGATTCATAGATGAAGATGATCAAGCAATATTTGAGCAGCAAGAAGAAAAGAAACAAGAGGAACAACAAAGAGAAGGACAACAACGATACATACACGAGAAAAAATAAACTGAAAGACAAGATACAAAGGTCCTCTCTAGATATGTTCAAAAGAATCACTATGATGACTTAATAATTGGTGATAAGAATGTTGGTATACAAATAAGGAGGAAGTTGGAAAGCACCAATGAAGAAGTAAAATTTTCTTTTCTATCCAAACTAGAACCTAATTTTTTTGAAGAAGCTAGGACTGACAAACATTGGGTAAATTCTATGAGAGAAGAATTGAATCAAATTAATAAAAGTCATACTTGGGAACTTGCTCCAAGGCCCAAAGAGAATAATGCATTTGGGAGTAAGTGGGTTTTTAGGAATAAATTGAATGAAGATGGACATGTAATCAAAAATAAAGCAAGACTTGTGTGTAAGGGTTAAGCTCAAGTTGAAGGGGTGGACTTTGAGGGAAATTTTTAATAGTGGCTATATTAGAAGCTATTAGAATGTTCTTGTCCTATGAATGCTCCAAAAAATTTAAAGTTTATCAAATGGATGTTAAATTATCTTTTCTTAATGGAGAATTGGAGGAAGAAGTGTATATTGAACAGCCGAAAGGATTTTTACTATCATAAAACAAAGATCATGTTCTCAAACTGAAGAAAGCTTTGTATAGATTAAAGTAGGCTCCTAAGGATTGGTACTCAAGACCTGACAAATACCTATAGCAACAAGGGTTCGAGAGAGGATATGGAGACAATAATATTTACATGAAAATTGACCATGAAAATATGATTATCATTTATGTTTATGTGTATGATATCATCTTCGAGAGGGATGTTGAGAGTTTGAGCCAAAAGTTTGCAAAAGACATGAAAAAGGAGTTTGAAATTTCTATGCTTGGTGAGATAACCTTTTTCATAGGTCTTCAGATTTCACAACATAACAAAGACATCATTATCTCACAATTTAAATACATTAAAGTGATTCTAAATAAACTCAACATGGGCGACTGTAAACCTATATGTACTCCCATGATCACTCGCTACAAGTTGAGCAAAGAAGATGAAGAAAATTAAGTTGATCAAAGTCTTTACAGGTCAATGATTGGTATCTTATTATACGTCACAACCTCAAGGTAATATGTTATGCAAGTTGTAGGATTGGTTGCAAGGTTTCAAGCATCTCCTAAGGAAACTCATGTACAATTTGTAAAAATAATTTTTAGATATCTGAAAGAAACAATGGATTTTGGACTATGGTATCCAAGAGGTAATAATCTAAGTATGAAATCTTATACAAATACACATTCGGAAAGAAGTGTTGATGATGAAAAAAGAACAAGTGGAGCAACATTCTATTTAGGTAGTTATCTAGTATCCTGGTTGACCAAAAATAAATATCTAGTCTCATTATCTATAACCCTGGAAAAATACATCGCAGCAGCAACATGTTGTACATTTGGATTAAGCAAACCTTGAGAGACATTCAATTGGGATACAATTATCCCATTCCAATATTGTGTGATAACACTAGTGCAATAAGTATATATAAAAATCATGTTATGCATTCCAAGACAAAGCACATCCATATCAAATTTCATTTCCTAAGAGAGAAATTTGCAAAAAAGAATGTCAAATTGGACTATGTTGCCATTGAGGAATATATCATTGACATATTAACAAAACCAATACCTACAGATATTTTTTAGTATATTTGGATGAAATTAGGGGTAACCCCCATTCCTAATTATCCATACAAGTTCAGGGGGAACAACCTCAAGGAGGAGGAAATTATAAGGGGGGAAACCTCAAGGAGAAGTATAAGTGTAGGGACGAGTTGATATGCACAACAAATAAAGCACAAGCCCAAGGGGATTATCCCTTTGCCATTTATGCTAAAGGGTGAGAAGTACATAAGATTTGTGGATTCGATGATTGCATATTCAATGAGAATGTTTCCATCATTGACAAAGGGGGATCTTTTTAGATATGTTGTCATTGATGTCAAAGAGAGATCGTGAATCTACTAGAAATATGTGTGGATGAAGCCTGTCACAAACAATATTGAAGTGTCCAAAGTAGTTTGAATGCCCATTATTTATGGAATATTACCCAAGGGTTGGGCTCTCATCACTCATGAATAGTCAACCCAGTCAAATCCAAAAACCTCAAGCTAAAATAAGTTGGCTCACAAAATGCAAATAGAAGTGTATACATGCAAATTGATTCAACATTGTTTGTGGGAGAAATGGGATGAAAATTGGTCTCTAAGGTCTGAAGAGGGAACGAAGATGAAGTCAATTCAAGACAAGTTCACAAATTGATTTTATTTTTGTGAATGTGTATAGGTAAAAGATGCATAGTAAGGTGAATGTGCAGAGAGATTGGAGTGAACCCATGAAATATTTTTGGGTGAATTAGATAAATTAGCAAGTCTATATCGAAAAACTGAATTCAACAGTAAACATTTTATGAAGTTGCGGACCCAAAAATATTATCAACTGAATCAAATATTTATGTGAGGACCACATTGGACATTAAACATTGGACGACCTGTGAAAAGTTCAGATAAAACGATGATGACATATTGAACTCTTGGTAATGTTGGGCATCGGACAATAGACATAAGACATCAAGATGGTCTGTGGAAATTTAGATAAATAGTGCTAACATATTGACCCAAGGTGACATCAAACATCGAACATTGGACGGTTTGTGGAAAGTCCAAATAAACAGTGTCGGCGCATTGAACCCAACAATGTCGGACATCGGACATTGAACATAGGACCCAAGGTAACATCATACATCAGAATAGTGATGTCAGGATAGAAACAATGATATATGAACAAAACCATACGACGTGGGAACAATGACGTTGGGACAAAAATGTCAAACATTGAAATAACGATGTTGCGATAGAAGAAGAGATATATGAATAGAAACATATGACATCGGAACAGTGACGTTGAGACATAAACATCCAACATCAAAAGAGTGACATCAGGACAAAAACATTAGACATCGAAATAAATCGAATCTATGATTAGTAAGTTTAGATGTCCTCTATATAGAATACCTTTTAGTGAAATTTATTCAATATACCTTTGTGTATGTAATACCACAAAATCCATAGTAATACATTCTTCTATAAAAGGAATAGACAAAAAATAAAAATAATTAAGTCTGTGGCTACTAGGTTGAGATATTCTCTATGCAAAAACACCTTTAGTGAAGTTTATTTAATGTATTTGTGTATAATTTATACCATATTGTATAGTTGGTTGTCTAAGTATTGTTTTATCTTGATTGGTTTATTTATTGAATGCTAAGCCATGCGAAATTAAGTCCATATTTTATTAACAAAAAATTAATTTTTATGATATGATAATTTTCTTATGGTTTTGAAATGGGAATTATGATGTAATGATGTTATTGATATATTTTTTAAACATAATAAATATTATATATATTACATTAAAATAACTAATTTTTATTATATTATATTTTATTATGGATTTAAAATCTAAATTATGATGTTATTGATATATTTTTTAAATATAATAAATATTATATATATTAAATTAAATACAAAATCATGAAATTATAATAAATATTATATATATTAAATTAAAATAACTAATTTTTATTATATTATATTTTATTATGGATTTAAAATCTAAATTATGATGTTATTGATATATTTTTTAAATATAATAAATATTATATATATTAAATTAAATACAAAATCATGAAATTAAATTGAGTGAATTAAAAATAAATTTTATTAATCACATTTTAATGTGTTTTTAAGTATAATACAAACAACAACTTTACTCTTCTCAAAAATGAAAATAAACATTTTCAAATGAATGTAAAAATGATAAAAGCAATTCATATAAAATTACATTGATTATCTTCATAAATTAACTTTGTTGACGTTATAATAATTACAAATTAACTTTGCTTTCTTAAAAATAAGGAGATCATTATAAATTAAAGTTTATGAGAAGAGAACCTTAAATTTTAAGGAGAGCCATTTATTATAAATCAATGTAGTGTAAGTATTTTGTTTTCAACTTTTTCTTATCTTATTTTCCGTCTTATTGTGTTTTGATTTTGTTTGGAAAACTGTAAAAAACTTGGGATTTATATATATTAGTTATTAAGATTGCATAATTTGGGTGTTATGGGAGTAGTCCTTTAAATAAGAAAAATATTAATTGCATTAAATTATCGTTGATGATTTTCTCTCCACAACCACATCCATATGGATTCAAAATAGATAAAAACAATTAAATTGAAATTAAAATAACGAGTCGTTTAAAAATGGGACGATTTTGACTTTCAGGCTGATTTTTTGCCTGAATCCGGTGAATTTAACCCACAAAATCTATAATTTATGTTGTTTATTGGGTGATTTTAAGGGAATAAATGAAATCGCTTAACACTAAAACCACCCAACACCCACACTTGTTGTGTTTTTGTTCATTTTGAAAATTCAGTTGTAATACCCTGATTTTAATCCCAAGGGGGAGGGGAATATAATGCCCCAGTTTTGACCCCATGGTATTGAAATTGTACATGATGTATATGTTATGAAAATCACATGGAAAAGAGCTCAAGGTCAAGGCCCTGCCAGTGATTTGGTGTTTTGTGTATAGATGATCAAGGTTGATGCCTATGGTTATTGTGTTGGTCATGCACAGTATATTTTGAATATCATGCAAATGTACAAATTAATAAAATACCACAGTTAGCTATGCACTGCAACATGAAAGATATAGGGGTATGATTTCACAAGGAATAGGGAGGGGAGTTAATCAAACACCTTGAGCCAATAGGGTGTGACTTGATGTCAATGGGGAAACCCATAAACCATCGACTACCTGTTGTCCTCTGCACTGAATCATTTATTTCTTCTAGAAGTTGGTTGAGGCAGTTAATTCCTTGGGCAGAGCAGGGCATGGCAGTCTAATTTTCGTGACTGAGAAGGCATGCAGTCTACAGAACCTGTATTCTTGCTTATGGCGCAAGTAAACCTAGAAAATGCGTTCCCAGTCCGTCATCTTTGACTTCACCTAAATGTTGTGGTCATTCTAATCAGGAACACTCACTCATTCACATGTTGTTCACTCTCAATCTAGCAGTCGTGATTGTGCATGGTGTTTCAACGCGATTTACTGATTTGTTCACTACTTGGAGTCGTAGAAGAGTCGCTCTGCAGTGTTTTATCTGTGTGACAGAGCGTGTGAAACCTTGGTTGTTGTGTTACATCGATTCTCTGTGTTACAGAGTGGTATGAGACCCTAGTGGTTTGTATTATAGTGTTGGAAGCCTATGTGTTTTGTTTTCCTTATGGATTGTTGTGATGTGCATCCATGCTTTGGTCTAAAGACTTAGGAGTGGAAGAGGCCCGGAATTGGTTGATAAACCTAGTGAAGAGAGGAACCCCATAGACAGATCAAGAGGGGATGGAAAATCTTCTATGCACACCCTGAAGAGCACTGGAAGGGAAGGTATGGCCTGAGGGAACTATGTAGCTGTGAAGGAAATACTTCCTTATGTTGGGTGTGTAGGTATTATGAAGTTCCAAGCTGGATAGATCTGGTGTAGGTGTCCATAGCTCTGTGGTTGAGCTCACTAGCTTAGCAATTCTACCTTCACATTGCCTTAGAAGCATATGAAACCAATTGGATATTGGCTTGGTTGTTCCTTGTTGGGCATTTTGGCCATGTGTGTAATCCTTGGATGGACAGTCTGATAAACCCAACTGTAGGTTGGCTTGACTGTGTGTGTTTTGATGTGTGCTAGCTATGTGTGAGCCTGTTGTTCCTTGGTTCCTTGTGGAAATCATGCCCAGCTCAAGGGTGGGAGTGGCGTTGAGAGATTAATGAACACATTGGCCTATGGTTGGGTGGAACGTTGCAGTGACATAGCTAGATGCAGGACAACTCCATCATCAAGATAAGTATTCTCTATCCTTCTTGTTTATGCAATGTAGTTTCTTATGAATGAATGTGTTATCATCAGATCTGCTCAAGCAAATTTCAGTTTCTGGCAGCATTCAAATGTCAAAGTGACCACTCAGTTTGAAGGGCATTCTGGCAGCACACCGTGGTGGATACATGGAATCGTTACAAAGAGAGAAAGGACCTGCTCCTTTCTTATGGAGAGCCTCCGATTTCTTGAAGTGGGAAGAGAGGTTTAAAAAGTCTGGTAAATATTATGAGGATTGGGCAATGGACAGTTGGCTCTCAAATAACTTCCCCCAATTTTGCTTTGAATCCTGGGTCCCGAGTCCCCGATCTCATTTTCTCAGACAAATTCGAAGAAACCCACACCAATGCCAAATGTATATGTTAGAGTTTCAACTTTCAAATTGCTACCTAAACATGCCCAACCTTGAAATTCTGTCACCGGGATTGCTCCTCTAATGTTAGAACTCTATTTGTGGAAATGCCTAATGCAAAATCATTGATAGCTTTGTAGATCTCTCGGGAATTCTCACTTCTTCCTCTGTGGCCGTCCTTATTTTGGTGGGCTATGAGAACATGTGTGGTATATTTGCCTACCTGAATTACTGTGTGTCCAGAGAGAGGAGATACATCCTTAAGCTTCTCTTCAATGGCCTGAGAAGGCTTGAGTACAGAGGCTATGACTCCGCAAGAATTTCAATTGATTCACACCCAATAAATGAATCCAAAGATGGTGGATGCCAGTACAGATTTTTCCCCCTTTGGTGTTTCGCCAAGAGGGCAAGATCGATCAGTTGGTCAGGTCGGTCTATGAAGAGGCGGATGCAGCAGACTTGGATCTGGAGGAATTATTCACAAACCACGTGGGGATTTCTCATACACGTTGGGTGACCCACGAAGCTCCTTCTCCTAGAAACAGTCATCCTCAGTCTTTTGGAAATGAAAATGAATTTTTGGTTGTTCACAACGGTATCATTACCAATTACATGGTTCTGAAGGAGACTCTACTACGACATGGTTTTGTGTTTGAATCAGATACTGATATAGAAGTTATTCCAAAATTGGCAAAGTTCGTCTTTGACAGGATATCAGAGCAAACGATGAATGATGGAGAAGGTAGTGAGAATGTTCCTTTCAGCCAAGTTGTTATGGAGGTTATGAGGCGACTTGAAGGAGCCTATGCTCTTATTTTCAAAAGTCCACACTACCCTAATGACTTGGTTGCATGTAAACGTGGCAGTCCATTGCTACTTGGCATTAAGGAATTGACAGAGGACAGGAATGGTGATTGCTGCTTATTTATTGTCACGCTTGTCGTTATGAAAAGAGCATTCAAGATCACCGAAATACCACCGGACCAGCCTGCAAAGTGTTATACATTTATTGGAGAAGCTATTTGCCATTGGGAAAGAACTGCCACATTTCAGTCACAGCTAGATATCGCAGAGATTTGAGGGATGATTCATAGCAAGATCTTAGGATCAGTTAGCAAGAATGTAGGATCTAAAACAAATCTGTTTTGTTTCTAAAGCTATTTAGTTATTGTAGGCCTATGGGAAAAAGGGAGGATGCACTGGGGTTGGAATTTTGGGAGCTATGGATGCCCAGTTTTAAACCATTGTCTGTATAACATGAATACTCTACAGCTTCTATAACATGTTCTACTTTGAATGAGCATGGTTTTGGTTTGTCTTTGTATGTTATAAATTGTCTTTCTTATGACTTATCATGTATATGGTCTCTTCATTCCATTACAGTGATGCTTATATTGAAACGCAATTATCCTTATAGTTTCTAAAAACAGAGACACGTTCATCTCATGACTTTGTGATCGTAGTAACCTTGATATTGAACTTTGTGTGTTATTTTATGTTATACAGTTCCTGTTTGATTCTCTTGTAGCTCTGATTGACCTACCAGCCTATTTCTTCAATAATGTTTTGATTCTCTTATAGATCGTATCTTATACCAGCTTGTTTCATTCATAATTGTGTGATCTGTACAAAATAGCTTTGATTTCATACCAGCCTATTTCATTGCTAATTGTGTAACTTTTCCAATAGCTTTGATTTCTTATCAGTTTGATTTTCAGTTTCATTTCATTGATTTGCACCTTGTTGAAAAAGATTTCCTTAAGCTTGAACCCCTAGTAGTCTAGGTTCAACTTTAGGGATAACATCTTCTGGCGTCGTTGCCGGGGACGGACAAAGGAAAGGATATCTTCCCCGGGAAAGAATGACAAAGATCAGATCTAGCTCTTGATGGTGGACAGGAGCAGGGCATTAGTTTGACTACAAATTTATTCACCGGGTGACTCCATGTTTGAAAAATCCAGAGGCGATTTTACAAGATGTCAAAGCGTTTTGAAACCATGTTGGCACAAAGATTTGCTCCGTTCAATTTCTCATATGTTCCTGGATTTCCAAATACAGTACCTACCATGGATGAATGGGGAGATTTTCTTCCGCGATTCCGAGAAAAGGAAGAGGACAATCCGGCATATCATATAATTAAATTTCATCAATACATGGATCAGATGAGTATACATCATGAAGATGTATTGATAAAAATGTTTATGTATTCATTAGATGGTTGTGCGAGAGAATGGTACAGAACTCTTCCTCCTTCTAGTATTTCCTCTTTGAAATATTTTCATGATGCCTTTTATTTATATTGTAAGAGGATTTACCCAACTGAGTTTCTTCTTGAGGATTGCTGTAGGGGATATGCATTATATATCCAAGGTTTAGAAGCAGATTTTTCTAGTAGTAAAGATGAAGCCGGTGGTTATGATATGAAGAAAAAAGAAGATTTATTATCTTCCTCTAATTCTGTTTTACAACAAGAAATTTTTCAAAATTCTGATATTAAAGTTGATGATAGCATCATAGAACAAAAATATTCATCTTTAGAAATTGATCAGAATGCTCCATTTTATGATGAAGACAATGAAGTTCTAGATTGGGATCAGCATCAACCGATTCACTCTGAAGATATGCCAATCTATGATGAGTATTCAGATGAAAAAGAGAAGATCCCTACATCAGCTTTTGTTGATTTGAGGAGCAGCCAACGGATGTATGACAACTATGAATCAAATTTTGATGAGGAAAAACATTGTGTGGAAATCAACCATCCTGAATCCATAGAAGACATTGAGCAGCCATCTTTGCAATTCAGCTTGCAGGTAGCTGAAAGTGGCAACCATTATGAGGAAAAGGATATACAGAGATATTTTGATCTTCAGCAAGAGGTATTTCCTTATAGCTTCATTGATCCATTTGTTGATTATATGGAGTCTTTGAGCAACTCAAATGTCAGATTGCTTTTGTCAAAAGGAGGTTGGATTTTCCCTTCTTTTGAAGTGAATTTTGATATTCCATGGGTTCCTTTATTCATCATCTGCAAATCAGAAGTTTTACCAGTTAGTCAAATATTTGTATGGCTTCATTGGAAGCATGATTTTACCTGATCAAAAGAAAGCAGATGATTAGAATGGTAGCTATAAATAAATAAGCTTGATGCTTCAAGCATTTCTTTTAGTTTGTATAGTATGATCAGAGTGTTGTGAGAGAATTAATCAATTCGCAGAGTATTTTAAAGATTCATTCAGCAGTTTGTTTTCAAGCTTTTTAAGTAAAAGAGACTTGTGATGAAGACTCCAGCCCAATGAAATGGAGAGGCACTTGGTCTACTTGTTCTTGGAAGCTCACAGGGAGCATGCCATCCCCAGACAAATCCAGATGTTATCATCAGATCTGCTCCAGCAAATTTCAGTTTCTGGCAGCATTCATATGTCAAAGTGACCACTCAGTTTGAAGGGCATTCTGGCAGCACACCGTGGTGGATACATGGAATCGTTACAAAGAGAGAAAGGACCTGCTCCTTTCTTATGGAGAGCCTCTGATTTCTTGAAGTGGGAAGAGAGGTTTAAAAAGTCTGGTAAATCTTATGAGGATTGGGCAATGGACAGTTGGCTCTCAAATAACTTCCCCCAATTTTGCTTTGAATCCTGGGTCCCGAGTCCCTGATCTCATTTTCTCAGACAAATTCCAAGAAACCCACACCAATGCCAAATGTATATGTTAGAGTTTCAACTTTCAAATTGCTACCTAAACATGCCCAACCTCGAAATTCTATCACCGGGATTGCTCCTCTAATGTTAGAACTCTATTTGTGGAAATGCCTAATGCAAAATCATTGATAGCTTTGTAGATCTCTCGGGAATTCTCACTTCTTCCTCTGTGACCGTCCTTATTTTGGTGGGTTGTGAGAACATGTGTGGTATATTTTCCTACCTGAATTATTGTGTGTCCAAAGAGAGGAGATACATCCTTGAGCTTCTCTTCAATGGCCTGAGAAGGCTTGAGTACAGAGGCTATGACTCCACAGGAATTTCAATTGATCCACACCTAATAAATGAATCCAAAGATGGTGGATGCCAGTACGGATTTTTCCCCCTTTGGTGTTTCGCCAGGAGGGAAAGATCGATCAGTTGGTCAGGTCGGTCTATGAAGAGGCGGATGCAACAGACTTGGATCTAGAGAATTATTCACAAACCACATGGGGATTGCTCATACACGTTGGGCGACCCACGGAGCTCCTTCTCCTAGAAACAGTCATCCTCAGTCTTCTGGAAATGAAAATGAATTTTTGGTTGTTCACAACGGTATCATTACCAATTACGTGGTTCTGAAGGAGACTCTACTACGACATGGTTTTGTGTTTGAATTAGATACTGATACAGAAGTTATTCCAAAATTGGCAAAGTTCGTCTTTGACAGGATATCAGAGCAAACGATGAATGATGGAGAAGGTAGTGAGAATGTTCCTTTCAGCCAAGTTGTTATGGAGGTTATGAGGCGACTTGAAGGAGCCTATGCTCTTATTTTCAAAAGTCCACACTACCCTAATGACTTGGTTGCATGTAAACGTGGCAATCCATTGCTACTTGGCATTAAGGAATTGACAGAGGACGAGAATGGTGATTGCTGCTTATTTAGTGTCACGCTTGTCATTATGAAAAGAGCATTCAAGATCACCGAAATACCACCGGACCAGCCTGCAAAGTGTTATACATTTATTGGAGAAGCTATTTGCCATTGGGAAAGAACTGCCACATTTCAGTCATAGCTAGATATCGCAGAGATTTGAGGGATGATTCATAGCAAGATCTTAGGATCAGTTAGCAAGAATGTAGGATCTAAAACAAATCTGTTTTGTTTCTAAAGCTATTTCGTTATTGTAGGCCTATGGGAAAAAGGGAGGAGGCACTGGAGTTGGAATTTTGGGAGCTATGGATGCCCAGTTTTAAACCACTGTCTGTATAACATGAATACTCTACAGCTTCTATAACATGTTCTACTTTGAATGAGCATGGTTTTGGTTTGTCTTTGTATGTTATAAATTGTCTTTCTTATGACTTATCATGTATATGGTCTCTTCATTCCATTACAGTGATGCTTATATTGAAATGCAATTATCCTTATAGTTTCTAAAAACAGAGACACGTTCATCTCATGACTTTGTGATCGTAGTAACCTTGATATTGAACTTTGTGTGTTATTTTATGTTATACAGTTCCTGTTTGATTCTCTTGTAGCTCTGATTGACCTACCAGCCTATTTCTTCAATAATGTTTTGATTCTCTTATAGATCGTATATTATACCAGCTTGTTTCATTCATAATTGTGTGATCTGTACAAAATAGATTTGATTTCATACCAGCCTATTTCATTGATAATTGTGTAACTTTTCCAATAGCTTTGATTCGTATCAGTTTGATTTTCAGTTTCATTTCATTGATTTGCACCTTGTTGAAAAAGATTTCCTTAAGCTTGAACCCCTGGTAGTCTAGGTTCAACTTTAGGGATAACATCTTCTGGCATCGTTGCCGGGGACGGAAAAAGGAAAGGATATCTTCCCCAAGAAAGAATGACAAAGATCAGATCCAGCTCTTGATGGTGGACAGGAGCAGGGCATTAGTTTGACTACAAATTTATTCACTAAGGGACTCCATGTTTGAAAAATCCAGAGGTGATTTTACAAGATGTCAAAGCATTTTGAAACCATGTTGGCACAAAGATTTGCTCCGTTCAATTTCTCAGATGTTCCTGGCTTTCCAAATACAGTACCTACCATGGATGAATGAGGAGATTTTCTTCCGCGATTTCGAGAAAAGGAAGAGGACAATCCGGCACATCATGTAATTAAATTTCATCAATACATGGATCAAATGAGTATAGATCATGAATATGTATTGATAAAAATGTTTATGTATTCATTAGATGGTTGTGCGAGACAATGGTACAGAACTCTTCCTCCTTCCAATATTTCCTCTTTGAAATATTTTCATGATGCCTTTTATTTATATTGTAAGAGGATTTACCCAGCTGAGTGCCTTCTTGAGGATTGCTGTAGGGGATATGCATTATATATCCAGGGTTTAGAAGCATATTTTTCTAGTAGTAAAGATGAAGCCGGTGGTTATGATATGAAGAAAAAAGAAGATTTATTATCTTCCTCTAATTCTGTTTTACAACAAGAATTTTTTCAAAATTCTGATATTAAAGTTGATGATAGCATCATAGAACAGAAATCTTCATCTTTAGAAATTGATCAGAATGCTCCATTTTATGATGAAGACAATGAAGTTCTATATTGGGATCAGCATCAACCAATTCACTCTGAAGATATGCCAATCTATGATGAGTATTCAGATGAAAAAGAGCAGATCCCTACATCAGCTTTTGTTGATTTGAGGAGTAGCCAACGGATGTATGACAACTATGAATCAAATTTTGATGAGGAAAAACATTGTGTGGAAATCAACCATCCTGAATCCGTAGAAGACATTGAGCAGCCATCTTTGCAATTCAGCTTGCAGGTAGCTGAAAGTGGCAACCATTATGAGGAAAAGGATATAAGGAGATATTTTGATCTTCAGCAAGAGGTATTTCCTTATAGCTTCATTGATCCATTTGTTGATTATATGGAGTCTTTGAGCAGCTCAAATGTCAGATTGTTTTTGTCAAAAGGAGGTTGGATTTTCCCTTCTTTTGAAGTGAATTTTGATATTCCATGGGTTCCTTTATTCATCATCTGCAAATCAGAATTTTTACCAGTTAGTCAAATATTTGTATGGTTTCATTGGAAGCATGATTTTACCTGATCAAAAGAAAGCAGATGATTAGAATGGGAGCTGTAAATAAATAATCTTGATGCTTCAAGCATTTCTTTTAGTTTGTACAGTATGATCAAAGTGTTGTGAGAGAATTAATCAATTCGCAGAGTAGTTTAAAGATTCAGTCAGCAGTTTGTTTTCAAGCTTTTTAATTAAAAGAGACTTGTGATGAAGACTCCAGCCCAATGAAATGGAGAGGCACTTGGTCTACTTTTTCTTGGCAGCTCACAGGGAGCATTCCATCCCCATACAAAGCCAGATGTTATCATCAGATCTGCTCCAGCAAATTTTAGTTTCTGGCAGCATTCAAGTGTCAAAGTGACCACTCAGTTTGAAGGGCATTCTGGCAGCACACCGTGGTGGATACATGGAATCGTTACAAAGAGAGAAAGGACCTGCTCCTTTCTTATGGAGAGCCTCTGATTTCTTGAAGTGGGCAGAGAGGTTTAAAAATTTTGGTAAATCTTATGAGGATTGGGTAATGGACAGTTGGCTCTCAAATAACTTCCCCCAATTTTGCTTTGAATCCTGGGTCCCGAGTCCCCGATCTCATTTTCTCAGACAAATTCCAAGAAGCCCACACCAATACCAAATGTATATGTTAGAGTTTCAACTTTCAAATTGCTACCTAAACATGCCCAACCTCGAAATTTTGTCACCGGGATTGCTCCTATGATGTTAGAACTCTATTTGTGGAAGAGTATAAATATAAATGAACCCAAAAACTAATTTTCAATATTATTTATTTTTAGAAAACACTTTTCCATCTTCATAAAATATCCAAAGTTCAAATAGACAAATTAATGTATTTGGCACAATGAAAAAATAAATACCCATGTAAGGTGAAAAATTCAGTTACACTTCCTTTTTACTCATCTCTTATATGGTTTGATTTGGATGGGTTGTACTTGGTGGCATTTATATTATCCTTTTAACATTGTAACCTCATTTATATTCTCTATTTAACATTGTAACCTTTTACATGATTTGCATGGGTGGTACCTAATGGTGTTTATCTTCTCCTTTTTAACATTCTAACCTATTCTTTTTTATGTTCTCCTTTTTAACATTGTAACCTATTCTTGTCAAATATATGAAAAACTTGTCTGAATCATGCCTTCCTTTATACAATTAGACCAAGTTTATTATACTAAATGTAGGAAAAACTTTATATAAATCATGTTTTCCTCTATATTTTTTACCTAAGTATGAGTATATTGAATTTTCTCCATAACCTTAATGGCTATGTGTTGTGCATCATTATGATGTACAATGGATTTATCTTCATTATTCTTGCTAAATGGAATTTCAAATGGCATCATGCATAATGGACTTATCTTCAACATCCTTGGTGAATGGGCTTTTAAATGGCATTTGGGGAAAAACTCAAACAAGTTTAGACTTGTTACTTGAAATGTTAACAAACGTTTTATAAGAATGTTGAATACATGGTAATTTTTTGTCTCGGATATTTGGATGATTTCAATTAAAACCCTTCAACAAATGAATAGGGTTTTGTTGACATACAAAAATTTAGGGAATATACCACCCAAATTACAACTCATATTGCCACCAAAAACACTTCATTTTTGAATTATTCATTTTTTGTACTTTGTCTCATTTTGGTGGCACTTCTTATTTACAACCAAAGAAAATGTAGTAACATTTACAAATACAATTGACAAAATGTCCACGTGATTGAATTTTCGACCAAAAAAGGTCCCTATCAGCTACAATCATGTAAATGTCTACAATACCCTATAAAACATCTCCATTTACAACCATTATTGTGCTCAGGAATAAATCTATATATTAGAGGATTTATTTACATCCCCTATTACAACCTTCACATTATTTAAAACCACACCAATCTGGAATAAAGATATCAATTTAGATGTATAATGGATGTTACCTTAGACATTTTTGCATTCAATTTTTTTTTAAATATGGCTTTGTCCTGTAATCCAACCCGTGTGATCTTGTAGTTAAGCTAGAAGCTTGTTTTAATTTGTTACCATCTTGTTTTTGTCCCTTTTTACCATAATAAGAATGTCTTCCATGAAATTATGAATTTTTATAGGCGTTCAATTAGTGACAAGTATAATTGCATAACTGAAACAAATGGCTTGACATATTTAAAAAATTATGCTCATTACACGCATGCATAAACAGCTATAACATGCAAAACAAACTTCACAAATATTCCATAGGTATAACATTTCCACTTTCCATTTTAGCCATCGAATGTGTTCCCTCCACAAAAACACATATTCTGCTCTCATCCTTCTCATCCACATTACCATGTTTTTCTCTATATTAGTTATGTTTCTCTTCTTATTCATAATAGAGATTTTATGTTCTAAACCATTGGTTAACTTGAATTATGTTGCAATGAATTTTTTCTGCTTCCATCCCTTTTTCATGTTGAGAGGTATAGGGTTACATCCTAATACAATGTTTGAATATTTAAATGATGCACAAGAACCTTGTGAAATATTAGGTTTTGACATTGTCGTACTAAATCTCCCATGGTAGTTCTAGGTTTAGGGGTTTATACAACTTTTAACGAAGCCAATGCATTTACCAGTTTTGGTTATGATTTCAGTTACTAGCCTCCTACCATATGTTCGTATCCCTTTGGATTCGCCAGCAACTGTAGTGATGGAAAATCCACGGTGGAACCATACATCGTTGGTCATCATGTTATATTATCTCATGCAACAATGGTAGAGATTTACCGAAAGAATTTTTAGGTTATATATTGTAAACATGTTAATATTCCTTATATTGAATAGAATGTTCTTATTTTGTATATGTTGGGTATTAATATCTTATTTGTCATGTATCCAAAAACGTTCATAAATGTTTTATTGTTCTAAAGGCCACTCATGTTATTGGGACTTTAAAGACCCGTTTGAAATCTCATACTTTATTTTATTGTTCCAAATGACACTCATGTTATTGGGACTTTAAAGACACGTTTGAAATATCATATTTTTCTTTGATCTCTTTGGACATACTTGCAAAGCAAGAAAAAGGGTTCCATTGGTATCTCTATCTATTTTGAGTCGTACGTACCCATGACTAACTCATCCGAGGACATTGCTACCACTCAAAGGACCAATGATTTCCAATTGGGTTGGTGACACTTAGCTCCCTTGAAAATATGGAAGAAATAAAAAATGCAATAAATGATGATAAATTCTTCACTATTGTGTGATGTGTAGATTAAATCTATAACATATTAAATTTAATTGATACTCATAATTAGTCCTGGCTCAGATTGATTATTTACCTATTTCTATATTTGACAAATAACACTAGTTTCTTTTCTTATCAAATATTAGGTGAAATTAAATTACAATGGAAATACATTTTTTTTCATCATGTTTATGTGACAGTGTTGATCTTTATTCATCCTGTTTTTCTTTCATTCTATAGTACATATTTATTTATTTTTTAAAATTTTAAATATAGAATTAGAATATGCCTATAACTAATGTTCACTTCATAGTTTTGAATGCATAAACACTGTAGAGTTTATAAATACATTCTTAGTACATATTTAATTTTTTTATAAACATAGAATTAAAATCTGCATGTAAGTGATGTAAGTGATGTTGACTTCATAGTTTTGAATGCATAGATGTTGTAGAGTTTATTATAGCCTTTAGCTTTGATAAAGTTCAAGTCCATTACCTACTTTTGAGTTTTACTTTATCAAACTTCAACAATAGACCAATGTTGCTATCATTAAAATAATTGTGTTTGTACAGAGTTAATTATATATGTTATTGAACACAACACGTAATTTTTAAATATGCAATTGTAGGCTTTTTGAATCTAGTTTAACCACAAGAAGATAGTAAACCGCCAATTTAGTTTCACCACAAGAATGTAGTAAACTGCCAATCTAGTACATTGCCAAGACTTTCCACATATTAAGCTTAACTCTGTAGTCATGAATCATGAATTGAGGGGAATGTCATAATATTACATAACTAGAGGTATCTATATAAACTGGTCTACTTAATCTTAGGCCCAATAAAAAAACATTTGTCTTGGTTTTATTTGATTTTGTAAAAGCTATTGTCAACGTCGGGGACATTTCCACCTCGTAATTCTTGTTATTGAAAATTTATAATCCAAAAATTGCAATGTTTTGCAAAAGCATATTTTAATTTATAAATAAATAAATATTTTCTGCTTCACACATGTATATTTTAGTTTATAAATAGATGAATATTTTGTTAAGTTATAGTTTATATATATATATGAAGATTTTGTGTTTCACAAATGTATATTTTAATTTATAAACAAATGAATATTTTGTTAATTATAATATTAAATTATTTTAAGAAATATTAAAAAACAAAATATCATCATTTCCATCTTTTTATAAAAGGACATATTCATAAAACTGAAAGAAACAATCTCAATGAAGGCATTTGTAGACCATCACTATATGTTATAGGATTGTTATTGAAAATTTTTAATTCAAAAAATGTCAATGTTTTTCAAAAGCATATTTTAGTTTATAAATATATGAAGATTTTCTGCTTCACACATGCATATTTTAGTTTAGAAATAGAAGAATATTTTAGTTTAGAAATAGAAGAAGATTTTGTTAGTTAAATATTAGGTGAATTATTTTAAGAAATATTGAAAAAACAAAATATCATCATTTTGGCTTTTTTGGATGAATGTTAGTCATACAATTAAATTAATTGTAATATTGCAAAAAAAATTAAAAGTTTTATATAGGTTTGTAAATATTAAAAGAATTTAATGTTTTTTTTTAAATGTAGGTTAAGATTAATATAGGATGGTTTGTTATTTTATTTTCTATTTTTTATAATTATTATGGTTTGTTTGGCTTATTTTATTTTTATATTTTTGGGGTTAAAGGTGATTGAAAGGAAATAAATGTGTTATATTTTTAACTTTTTAATTTGAAGTAGTGGTTCAACATGTGGTTGTACTAATTAAGATTATATTAAACGATCTTGTGGCATGTGCATACATAAGCCAACCTCTGTGTCCTTCAATTTTTAAATGTCTATTGATTCTAGTAAATGGTTGTGGCATAAAGTGTTATCATCTCCACCCAAGTTTGTGGTGTGTTGCTGACTTGGCCTTGTGTCATGAAGAACCTAAAGTTTACTTGGGTGTCATCCTCCAAATGAGAGGAAGTGCTTGAAAAGTAAATAACACAAGTGATTTTTTAAATTTGTTAACATATGTAGATTTAAAGAAGAAAGCGAATATAATGCAAGTATCAATAATATAGTTATTAATATGTAAATATTTTCTTTAGTTATTAATATGTAAAGATTTACTTTAATATTATAGATGTCTTTAAATGGATCAGTGTATATGTCCTTCATCGTTAGTATAGGAGTTTGTAAATATCAATAATATAGTTATTAATATGTAAATATTATGGATATCTTTGAATGGAGCACTCTATATGTCCTTAGTATAGGAGTTTTATCACTAACCCAAAAGGCTTGAAGATGTGAATTTTGATTTCCTATAGAAATATGACATATTCTTGGATTTTTTTTTGTTAATAAGTAAATAATGTAAGTATTCTTTTAAAATTGTTAACATGTGTGGATTTATATGATAACTAGAATCTAGTGCAAGTTTGAATAATGGAATTTCATCCATCAAACAAAAAACTTTATATGGTATTGATACAATATTTTTGGCATTATGGAAATTGTTTTGTGTTATCAATATAGTTTATATTAATTAGTTTCTTCATATGAAGATTATGAGATTTTAATATATTATAACTATGAACAATACAATTGAGAGTAGAATTTCTTGCAATGAATAGTAGTACATGTAATTTGTCAAAACCTTAGATCCACACTTTCATTACACAAGCTTTAGTCTCCACTTGCATCATACAAGCCAAGGATTTGTGGAACATGCCCCCACAAGCACTACCATTATGACAAGATTAAGTAATTGTTCCTCCAATACCTAACATCACACAAACTATCACATCTCCAAGACACAATAGCCCTCATAGTTCAGTGATTATATGACAGTGAGGACTGTTAAACTCCTCTCTGGTATATTTAGGTTCAATTTCATTGGATCATATGCATATGGGAATTATGTACATGGAAAAGATTTGAGCAAGGAGGAAAGAGCTCATGAGAGACCAACTATGAGGTAGACAGGTTGTGATGCACTAGTAGAGCCTTGCAAATGAGGATAGTTGTGGTGATGTTCCTTTTCTTCCATTTGATTGGGATTGAGATAATTTGTTTCATTTACTTCCAATGCTACATGTCGATGGGTTTGACTTCAGGGAAAGTAATCCATCGAGGTGGGGGAGTTGTTGGGGCTATATCTACACATGATATCTTTTGCATTTTAGGATTCCACACCCATTGAGAATAACTATGTCATTGTGTTAGATATAGATTTTCAACAACATAGTGCATGCTCAAGGTTTATAGCCCTTGAAATCCTACAAGGTTCTACTCAGGAGATGTTCTGCACATAGCTCTTGATTCCTTGAATGACACATGTACCTTGGACTTTAATACCATAGAGAGGATGCACATTATTTTATTTCTTAGTATTATTATACAATGGATGTGTCTATGTATGTCGTATTATTTAGAAAGGATATATGAAGGCATGGAATTACAAGAACTCTAGTCTTATTGCAAGAAATTTACACATGTATTTAGCGCTTGAATAAATTGACAACGAGTTTCAATAATTATTTGTATGTTTCTATCATTGACAACAAGTTTTTTTAAGTGGTATGTTTCTATCATTGATGGTCATTTTAAATATGCTCATCTTGTAGGTGATGGATTTCAATGTCAAGTCATGGTTACAATCCTTAGAAATAAGGCTAATAAGTGCAATCGTGAGGATTATGAGAAGGTAGTGGGTGATCATTTTGATGGTTAGGTAAATACATCCATAGATGCTATAGATAATGAAGGATTGGATGACCTTAACCTACAAGAAAAAGGTTTTTATCTTGATGCCAAGTCTATGGAAGTGTGAGTCACACTGCTATGTGAAAATTGTGTTTTATGCTAGTCATTTTTATTTAGACTTCTTGATTATTACTAACCATGGGAGTTGTGAACCATATATGGAAATTCTAATAATGTAAGAGTTGTAATATATTAACTATTTGATAGGGTACCAAGCCTTTGGAATTGTAAATCCCTATAGTGATGTTTGTATGTGCTCACAAATTGTTATATTTGTCTAATGTTAAAGTTGTTTGGTGTTGCATTTAAGGTTCCAATTGTAGCATATCCATATGAAGAAGTTTTTCTCTCATTTCCTTCTTTTGTTACAGATCGTTTGCTTCATATTTTTCTCCAAGGTATTGTTGCTCGATATTATGTAAGCGGTAATTTTAGTATGCATAATTTTCTTTTTCCTTTCTGTGAATTGTCTATAGTAGAATAATTTTCCTTTAAGCTAGATTTTACTGGCAATATCAATAAAGGATGATCCCAAGATTCATTCGATTTCACTACCAATAGTCTTCCCTCCTTCTTTCGAGGTCACTTCCAATAGTATGACTGCAAATTAAAATGGATCTGTAGGTGTCATTTTGATGTAATAATTGATGCATGCATCTAGTGTTTTGACATTATTTTTTAAATGTGGAACATATTTCTTTCATTTGATTGTTTCTTGCTAGTGTGTTCAGTTGAATTGTGCTCATTTTCATTATTAAATTCTTACCTATGATATTTTATTTTCTCAAAGGAAGCATTCATACATATGCACTTTTCCTTCATGAAAGGCATGCATGTATTGTTAAAAGGGAAAAAAATATAAATGTGCATTAAATGTGTGAACTTGAGCAGGAGGTATGTGAACTGTACACCTACACAATCCCTAAATTCCTTACTCAACCCTTTAAACTACTTTTTCTTGGTTTAAATGAGAGCAATTGATTGGGGAATGGCGAAAGAGAATAAATGAGCATCTTAATGATGGAAAATTTTAGAGAAATATATGAGTATTTTAATCATCAAGTGCCTAAAGAACCCTAATTCTATTGTTTGTGATCAATTTGTTGAGGATTTAGAGTTGTATCTTCAAAGAGCCTTCCATTATAGAATACCAAAGGATCATGTATCATATTCCTATATGATAAGTTGTCTAAGGTGGAGGAACCTAGAACTAGGTGATGAAGGTGTCGATATAAAGACAATCATGTATCCATATTCTTGTGGTTTTTCATGAGTAAATATGATGATATTTCTTCTCCCCTTCCCTATAGATATAAGCATAAATATTGAATCATCTTGTACATGATTGTTTGTTTGGGATAATAATCATCTTTCTTGTTGGGTTATTAAGATCAATATTTAGATATTTATTGTCATAATGATAAAATCTTTAAGAAGGTTTTGTTTTATTTGTGTGTAGGTTATAACAAGATCACTTGAATTAGTGAAAAGTTGGATTGTATTAGCTTACAATGAACACTTGCAAGAAAATTAACTAGATACACGTTTCTTCCTTGATGATTATTTTAGGTAGTTATACTTATATAAATTCATGATATAGGGAAATTCACTATTGTCATCTTCCCTCTTTGTCAGTGGTTAACCCAACACATTCAAGGCATATTCAAGAATGTTACTATTTAGTTTATGAATTTACTATGAAGTTTGATTTCCAAGTGATGGTTGTGGAGTATTGTAACATGTATGAATTTTTTTGTTCAACTTCAATTAGATGATATGTATAAAAACATTTTTGAAACCTGTATATTCATGGGAACATTATGATGAACAAATGTGTGCACTTGTTTTGTTAGGCCATATATAGTATGTAGACTATGCTACCACAAACGCAAAGTATGATCTATAGGCTTATGTGCAAGTTATTTTCATCTCCCCAATATCCATGCAACATACTATTAGAAAAATTAATGAAATGTTTTCAAATGTTGAATTCAATTTGGTGTAGAGAGGATTGAAAAAAGTGTGGGAATATATAGAAGTTTGTCGCTGGTAACATAATAGTGGGTGCATATCAATGTTGGTAAATGTTTTTTTTTCATTGACCAGACTACTCTGGGAGCACCTCAAGGTAGTATCTTAGTTGGAATCATTGAGATTTGACTTGTTCAACTATCATCCCTCACCCATTCAACTTCAATCAAGATTTATTTAGGTGTCCACACAAATTTACACAAGAAACATTAAGGACTAGGTGAACTTTGATCCTCAACATGGTCAAAATCCCTTCCACATTCAACTTTGATCATGATGTAGTTAGGTGTCCACACAAATTTACACAACATACAACAAGGACTAGGTCAACTTTGATCCTCAAAATGGTCAAATTGATTTCCCATCTACATTAATAAATATTTATTTCCCTCATCCATTTGAGGTTCAAGAAGGGCTCTAAGTGTTACTTATTATAAAGAAACCAAAGATCTAGTGGGATAGAGGTTATAAGCTTATGTGATCCATTAGGGCTTTGAGTTGGTTTGTGGGATAAACAAAAATACAATGAATATTAGAAATACAATGAAGGAAAGCGAATAATCTATGCAACTTTATTATACATTTCAGTTTTTTAAATGATAAAATTAGTTTTTTCTAAAATTAATGGCATGTTGCATTATATAACTGGTTTCTATCTATTTTGTTCAAGAGTTTACTCAAGTACAAGTGTTTTTCTTATTACATCTAAAGTGGGAAACATCTAAATATTTAACAGTTAAAATCAAAATCATGTCTAGCAATAGTGTGGTGTACTACAACATTGATAGATTGGGCCATTTGCAGAAGACTTATGCAAATTAGACACCACTATGAATTGAAAAAGAGAGATATTCTAACGGAAATTAAGGCCAATAAATTTTCACTGGTATTAGAGTTAACTAACTTTTAAGTGTGATTATCAAAGTGTTAAATGCATTTGGTAGTTCTTTTCCCTTGACGTTTTGGCACCTCTATTTAATTTCTGGGAGT
The DNA here is from genome assembly GCA_001517045.1 of Pseudotsuga menziesii. NCBI lineage: Eukaryota > Viridiplantae > Streptophyta > Pinopsida > Pinales > Pinaceae > Pseudotsuga > Pseudotsuga menziesii. The sequence continues at coordinate 9,874 of LPNX010476447.1, read as the reverse complement.
GTCAAAATTTCTCACATGGTATTCAAGCATAATCCAATATTTTTGTTGTGGTATTAGTAATGCTCAAATTGATCCTCTTAAAATGATTAATTCCGAGTAAAGTCATTAATATGGTCTTATTAAATCACTTTGTGGGAACTTAATTGAGAGCCATGTTTATGCTGGTGATGATTGAAGTGCTATCAAAGAACCTATTTCAACCAAGAGAATCTTCACAGTAAAATGGTTCTTGATCCAAGATAAACCCACTTTGGGTAGGTTTTATGTCATCATTTCAATATGACTTTCGCTTTGATTGTTTATTTTTATATGATGATTGCTTGAAAAGATATTAAAATATATGTGTATTCATGTCAAAACAATTTAGGAAAACAAAAATTTACAAGTACATAGGTGAGGCTTTCCACTAGTGGTGACTAATGTAATCTCATACTCGGGAGCTAAATGAGTGCTTAACCATGACATCCTTCTTTTTTATCTATCTATTATTTTCCTTTCACTAATTATCATTAAAATGAATTACTACAAATTAGTTAAATAAATTCTATTAAATTAAGTTGACTTTGGCTATGTCATTATCTTACAACGGTTCTAACATAGAATTTAGGTGACAGAATTATATAGTTGGGATCATCTTACTTCACATGAAAAGTTGCTTATTGTGTTACATTTTTATAAGGAAATGTTTTGCTTTTTTATTCAACATAAAATCACAAAATGAAAAAGGCCATTAAAGCAGCAATTAGATACATCATCACTCTCACGGGACTATTAGTTTTAGGATCTCTAAAACCCTACTGTTTTCCATGAAATAAATATCCCTGTAACATGGAAAACTAACTTTCAACTACCTATTTACATTCGAGACAAACTCTATATCATCTTATTGGGATTGGTTCTATGCACGATCCTTTATTTCCTTCTACCAATATATACTGCTTTGAGAATAGTATGAATACACCACTATAACAAAATACCCTTTTGGGGACGGTTTTGGCTTGCGACGATTTTGCTAAACCCCCCCCCCCCTCCACAAAAAAAAAGTACTGAGAATTGGAACTTTGGGGGCGATTTCCCCCCCAAAAGTCCTGAGAATTGGACTTTTGGGAGGGGTTTTGGAAAGACCCCCTAAAGGTGTTTTTGAAGGTGGTTTTTAGAAAAAAAACCCGCAAAATTCATGNAAAAAAAAATAGTCCTAAGAATTGAACTTTGGGGGGGGCGTTGTTAAGAATTAAACTTTTGGGGGCGGTTTTTAAAAAAACCCCCAAAAGTTCAATTCTCGGGACTTTTGGGGGCAATTCTTAACCCCCCCCCAAAAAAAAGTCTCATTGGGATTTTGGGGAGGGGGTTGGAAAGACCCCCTAAAGGTTATATTTAGGCAGTTTTTAAACCCCCCTTAAAAGTAATGATAAATGAACTATTGGTGGTGGTTCTTTTAAATCCCCCCCAAAATTCATAATAATTTGACTTTTGGGGGAACTTTTTTGAAATCCGCCCCCAAATGGCATGATAATTGCGATTTTGGGGGCAGTTGTTTTAAAGTATCCCCAAAAATTTATGGGAATTTGGACTTGTGGGGGTAGTTGTGATAAAGTCACCCTCAAAATTCCATACACAGGGCCCCAAATTAGCACGATAAGCCCTCCACAAGGAATCTTTGGCATGTAAGTTGGATATGGTCATGGCCATTTGAGGTTTAGAACAACATGGATGGTTACAAATGATACCAAAGTAAAGGTTGCATGAGCCATAATTTGTAGGGTCCTTAGCCACTATGTAAGCCTTATAAATAAGAAATTTTTCATGTGATCATTAGGATATGGTGTCCTTTTAAATTTTTTTACACCAAGTCGAGTTCAATGCCAAATATGTAGGTTGTTGTGTCAAAAATTTAGTGTACTCTAAGGCTCTTCATGGGCACCAGGAATGGTTCTCATGACCTTAGCTATCATTCATGGACAAAATTTAGGTCCTTGTTGATGATGATGATTATGACGAGGATTAAATTTTTATTTTGATTAGGGGTTAGGGTATCTAGGCATAGGGGGTTTATAAGGATTCATGGTTAAGGTTAACAAGGTTATGGTCACTATGGTCATTATGGTCACATTACAGGCTTAGGGAGTTGGGTGGGGTTGGGGGGGGGGGGGGGGGGGGGGGGGGGGGGGGGGGGTGTTATATATTTTATAGTAGTGGAATTCTATTTATATGCAATATGTTCTTGTGTTGAGTTTTCTAGTGATAGAAATATACACCATCACTCTAAATGTCCTCTCATTACAAGCCATTATTATAGTGTCATATTGCTACAATGGGATTTCTTTCCGCGTTAATACTTCCTCCAAAATAATAAAATCAATGTTCCAATAAAAGAGAATCCCAACACGTACTCAATATTTCTTTAATAAAATGTATTTTAAACAAAAAGAAGTGCAAGTTTGTATCCATAACCACTTGAAGATCATGGACATCTCTATCCCTATTTTAGCTTGTATTTGAGCTCTTTGCGAGTTTAGACCCTCCTTTACTTTGGGGTTATGTTATACCATTTTGTGAACCCATGGGTGACATTACTTCAACATAATTAGTATGATATATAAGGAATAACAATTTATATGGTATCTCATGACATGGCTCCATATGTGCCATTTCATTTTTCATGGTCCCATATTATACTTGATTATTACACAAGAATGGGTATCCCTGCTTCATATTAAGAGATACATATGATCCCCCTTACTATGTTTGTAGGTGGTATCATTCATCTCTTCAATATATAGTTTCCTCATTTAAACTCTCTCTCGTTCTTTTTATATAATGATGTATTTCAAACTTTATTTCCCTCCAAGCCTCATACATCAAGGGGCATGTATTAAAATTCTACTTATGTCCTTACATGAAACTAATGTTTGATGTTGAATACATCCCAAACTGATCCAATCACAACAAATTACCACAAAAGAGAATTAATGTAACCCAAAACTCATAGGACAAAGGTATATTAATGCTTGAGATCGATTCTCACAAAAGTCAAACAATGTTCATTGCCTAGTCAAACTAGTGCTATAATGTACATTTCCCTTTAAAATTGACTCAAGCAATGTATAAAACCATAATAAATAACCACTACCCTATAAAATATGTGAAAATATAAATGTTCAGGGCCTATTTAATTCCAATTGGCTCATGATGACCTTTTATCTAGGTGGTATCGACTCAGGTTGAATTAACAACTTTTTTTGGAGGCTTAAACCTCTGTGGAGTTATTGCATTCCTATGTGAAGAGGTTCTCAACCTAACATCCAAATTTGTATATAAATGAATTCATCCTCCTGATTCATTTTCAAAAGCCTTTAGAGTGATAAATGTTGCTAGAGCTTCCATTGGATTGAGTTACCTACTTGCACCAATCCCCATTCCTTCATTGTCATATTGTTATGTTTTTTTTTACGAAATATAAATCATAGGAAACCCTACAACTACTTACCCTAGTTTCAACGATGGTGTAAGGGGTAAACCATTATGTTGTAATTTTGGTACCCTAACTTAACATGGTCATGGAGTGAGGTCCAAATTATTAACAGAGGTAACTAGCCCAAGGACTTGACATCGTGACCTCCAGCTTGCAATTCATAGTACTCACTCACTCAAGCTAACCCATTGGCTTGTATATACATACTATTATGCTACCAAAACATTGTCCTAATATCATTATCATATCATGGTCATGATCATGTCAAATCGTGAATATTTTGTAATAGCTAAGTAACAGTGAGATAAAACCCAAAGTTTATTATGCAAGGCAACCTAAATCGAAGGAGATATGATTTCCACATGTGAGGGGGTTCATAATCCTTGGTGGGGGATTCCTCACGGAAGGGATTATTATTCACTAGAACAAAATATAAAGGGGGATAGAGAGGAGAGACCACAAGGAGGGTACAACCTTGTGGATATTGACATTTTTAGACTAGGGAGACTACCTTGAAAATGGCTCAGAGTGTGAGATTGAACTCGTGTCCTTCTGATGTCATAACATCAATTAGGGATGGCATATACATTGAGATATTATTGATTGCAAGCTTTCCTAAGGTTGGGTGGTGTGTGCCTCTCCCACAATGATTTTGGGAAAGATTTCATTAAAAAGATAAGTGCCCTAGAACTTAATTGAATTATTTATATTGATAAGTTCTCTTGAGTAGATAATCAAACCACCACACACACTTGAAGTCAGGATTGTGATTGAAGGATCTTGAGGACCATTCCATGGTATAAGGAAAAATCTAGGATCTTGTGCCATAGCATTTCAGTATGGATCTCATGGTCGATGAACTAACTTTAGTTGCACCTTTTCTACTTGGACGTGAAATTGTAAGTACTTATTTTCACAAATTAAAGTTCCATTGTATTATACAAAATAAAAATAATAACATAAATACATTAATTCTATTCTTTAAATAAAAATGAAAAAATATATAATTTAAAAATTAACATACATACATACATTAATTCGATTTTTTAAAATAATTTAATAATTTAACAATAATATATTATTTAACAAGTTATCATTTTAAATGATATCCTTTTGCTAAACTACTCTTCACAAAGGGCCAAAAAATTATATATACATCATTGGTGTTTCACTATGATAGGCAGGATGTAATCATTTGCTTTTACGCTAGGAAAACCCAAGAGCTGGTTGAAACTGAGGGATTGGAGATTTACCCTTGTCTTGTTTTTGGCTTTCTTACTAGCTTGCGGGTGGTATAGTAGCAAGGGGATATTACCATTTTCGAGACCTAGAAACAATCTTTTGATTCTATTTTAATGAACCCACTTAACTTTTAGTCTTGGATACCGACTGGAGGTTTGGAACCGTCTTACACTTGAGGCATGCATGCAACTTAACTTTAGGTGTGTACTATTATCAACCATAATGAATTACTACCTGATTTGATACATGGGTTATTGACCGGATAACAATGACCTCTTGAAACCTAATATGGGGCCAAAAATTGCAGAGGAGCAGGATCCGAAGCATACCTTCTAGTCACTCTTTAAGACGATAATATTTTTTTCTCTATCAAGTTCGAAGCAACATGGCCACTAAATAAGATAAAAATTACATAGCCCCTATGTAATCGTATTTTAATTTTAAATGGTGGAAATACACTTACAGAAACTGCATTATAGAGAAACACAAAATATTACACAAAACATAATCACAAAATAATCCACAAAACAAAATCGCGACACTTTCCTTTCGTGGCTGATGCATATGCTACATGAAAATATTCATCACAAACCCATTCACCATGAAATTTTTCATTCTTGAAATGAATTTTTTATAGTGATCATTATTTTTTTTAGCCAGCCTAAACATTCACTAAGTTTCCATAGCCAAAGAAACAAAGAACTCTTCCACCATTCATTACATTAACTATTCTAACAACTATAATTAATCTGTTTGTCAACATTTCCAAAGAATTGAAGCAATCAAGTATTAGAAAGTCACAACCCAGCCCTAAGGGCTTCCAAACAGTTACGACCCAGTCGCAGGGCTTCCAAACAGTTACGACCCAGTCCCAGGGCTTCCAACAATCACGACACAGTCCAAGGATATCAACATAGGTCATGGATAAGATCCTAACATCCTATCAAGGTCACAACTTAGTCCAAACAATCCACATAGGTCATGGTTTTGTCCCAACAAAGGTCACGGTTCAATCCAGGAAGCCCTAGCAGGCTGAGAGGAGGTTACGAATTGCTCATAAACAGTAGCAACAATAAAGGGTAGGTAGAGACCCAATAAAAACATACTTTAGCAGCAACAAGAAATTTAAACATCAAGCCAATGAGCAACACAAAACCCTAGATGTCAATCCAAGGAGAAACAACAAGCCCTAGACGTCAAGCTAAGGAGAAACAACAAGCCCTGGGATACTCAATGAATCAAATATCTTGTCAAGACACACATAATGAAATCTTAGGACTTGAATTTATAATCTTTACAAGTATTCTAGAAGGGTCATCCTTCTTTCCCTATGTTTTAGGAGAGGTACCAAAATACACATTAAAAATATTATGTTGACTTAGGATAGGGTACCAAAGATCAATATGTCATATAAGATAAAATGATAAGGTTAAGTCATCATAACAAAAGGGTCAAGGCACCACTTTGAAGAGGGGGCGCTAGCACTAGGACCAACAAGGTGTTCACACAAGACCACAAGTCAACAAGAGGGGTCACAACAAAGTGGGAAGACAACCCTTACACCCACAAGACCAAGGTGTGCCATCAAGGTGTGGAAACAACCATTTTTACCCACAAGACCAAGGTGCTGAACTTTTATCTTCTCTCTTAAGGTATATAGTCCATAAGTGTTCCATACAAAAACTTGAATTTTTTATCATCACCATATAAGGAATTTTTTATCATCACCATATAATGTTAGTTATCGACATCATTTATTTCTTATATGCATATCTTAAAACTTTTATAGTACCTTCTAACTTACAAAATTTTGTTTGTTTCCCTCTCTTTCCCTTCTAATAGGCCTACTAGACTACATTCATAATGGGGAAATAGAAACATAATGAAAATTCATATTAGTCCCTAAACCTTTCCTCCCTCTCATCAATAATTTTCTAGCCTTATTGGTTTGGATCTATTGTACTTCCAAAACAGATCCTCTATGATTCTTGCAAATTTGGTCAAGCTTAAATTTCTTCCAATGTATGCATTTTTATCCTAATTTTGTTGTTTGGGGAGCCTTGATTGGTGCATGTAGGATCCACCTAAATTTGAAGATGAACGTGCAACAAAACATCTTCTTGAGTTGGAACAAAAAAATCTAGGAACCTTTGTGTTGATGTCAAATATTTATGCAATGACAATATGGTGGGATGTTGTAGCAAATACGAGACAAATGATGAAAAACAAGGGAATTCAAAAAGTTCCATATTCTAGTTGGATTCAAGTAAATAACAAATTACATGCATTCCTTGGGGGAGACATATCACATTCTCAAATATAGCAGATATATGGCATGCTTGAGGGTTTGGCTAGACAATATGCCAGATATCAACTCTATACCACACAATGTTAATGTAGAAGAAAAGAAACCCATGGTTTGCCACACCTTCCTTTAAGGTTTGCCACCAAAGCATTTTTCAATGGCACTTTTGGTGAGGGTTGCTAAAGGCATGTATCCAAGGATCTCTTTGGTGAAACTTCTATTGATGATCCTTTAATGACCCTCTCTAATACTCTATCTGGTAACTTTTGGCGATTGTTAAAAAATGTTTGTTACCATTGATAATTCTAATGATTTTTTTTATGATGTTATGTGACCATTACTATAGTTTTTATAAAATATAATGATTTAAGACCACTGCTATACCTCAAATTAACGGTTCTTAAATACTACTTTTACTCAAAATAATAATTATACTATATTAGGTTATATGTGGTAGCTCAAGGCCCTACACATTGTTCATGAGACTTGAAATCAATAGCTATAACCTAATTCCCTAGTTTTTTTTTCCATGGACCATGGTTAGGGAATTATTATTCCTTTATATCATGCACTAAATCTTAAAAGGGTTCTATATATGTTTAATAGGAAAAATATACCTTCATAGGGGATATACAATGTTATCGGGCCTTACACCTGGTGCATGAACCCGTAAAGAAAAAATTAGGGTCTAATCCCTAATGTTTGACCCCAAACCTTGGTTTAGATCAATCCAATTCCCATCCCTAAATAAACATTAATCCTTATACCTGTGCTTCCCCATATTTCTCAATTCTTTCTGTTATACATTTCCACAATACACAACAGGATTTGAACCCAAAATCAAACGACTTCCGACGAAAATTACTTTTTTTGTCAGATTACAATGATGAAAAGTATTGTTTTGTTGAATCTGTATTTTCGTATTGAAGAATCGTCGAAAATCCGACACCAGTGTCGTCAAATTTGTGACGTGTTATCATTGAATATCTGACGAATTTAAACTATTTTTTGCAATAGTATTAAGGATTTTTTGCAACGGTAACTAGGTTAATATCATCAGAGATTCGATGACAGTTAATTTTGAAAAAATATAAATTACAGAAACATTCCGACATGTTTTCTATATAAGCAATGAACTGTTTGCAGAAATTATTTATTCCTTGACGGATGGTTTGAGGAAATGTTTTATTCTTCGATGTACGGTTTGCAGAATTATTTTATTTTTCGACGGACTGTTTACGGACATCATTTTATTCTTCGACAGACGGTTTGTGGAAATTTTTTATTCTTCAAAAAAACATCGTTTGCAAAATAGTGATGTGTGGACCTTGATCTTTTAATATTGTCAATGGTCTTCATTCACAAAGTTTGTGACAAAATGTCAAGTAGCAATATTCCTGATCCAAATGAACAAAATCGGCAATGGCCTGCTAGACTGTGGGATGCAGCAAAAAGAAGGGCTGATGGGAAATTTTAATGTCCATGTAGTTAATGCAGGGGCTTTAAGAGGAGAATATTATTGGTCGCAAGAGCCACAAAACATTGTAGGGAACATGGACACACTGAGGGGGGTAATGAATATCGTCCATTTGTCAGTTTAGCATTATAATTTTTTTCTATTTTTTGCTTTGGTAAATGTATGTATTATTTTAATATTTCCTATATTAACTTATATCTATTGATGTATTAATCATGTAATTATAAAGGAAAGACATCTTACGACATATCGTCCAGAGGAAGTGCTTTCAGAACAAGTACCGGAAGAACATCGAGCTATGCTTAATGGATGACAAGTGAATGATCATACTGAAGAAGATGATCATACTAATAATGTAGTTGAAGATGATGGTACAAATACATTGATCCATGATTCATGTAATGTGGAATGGATGATGACAATGACGATGATCATGAAAATATTGATGACTTTGATGATGTTCATGATATACCTTTTATTGAGAAGGCATATGAACCCCTTTATGAAGGCTCCAAAACAAATCCTCTCTCTGTTATATTGTTGATAATGAACTTGAAGGTTATGAATGGTCTTTCAAACATATCAATCACACGGATGTTAATGTATGTAAAATAATCCATCACATATATACGATCACAATAAAGTTTATCTTTATTCCTCTAATAATTGTATTGTTAATTCATAATTCAAATTAATATGGATGAATTGTGTTCCGTTAATATTATTTATATATTATATTAACTCTAATTTTTTTTTTTTGATGTAGCTTGATAGCTGAATTTTTATTACCACCATCAAATATTTTACCTTGCACATATCAAGATTTAGCTTCCATCATGAAAAAGATTGGAATGCATTATGAAGCAATTCATGCATGCCCTGATGACCATGTTATATATTATAAGCATCATGAATTTGCAACAGAAAGTCTGAAATATCATATAAGTAGATATCGAACAGATCAAGTAACAAAAAAGGTGCCTCACAAGGTTCTTTGTTATATTCTCATCATTCCACATTTTCAACGACTATTAAGGTGCAATAACATAGCACAATTTATGGATTATCATGCAAGGAACAGAAGTCAAGATGATGTTATTTGAATGCCTGCAGATGGTTCTACATTTAGAGATATGGAGGAAAAGTGACCTCACTTTAAAGAGGAACCTCGTAATCTTAGGATTTATTTAGCAACATATGGTGTTAATCCATTTACACTGTGTGGCCTATTTTTGTTATCAACAATAGCATTCCTCCATGGTTTTTAATAAAGAGGGAGCACATAATGTTGTCGATGATTATTCCAGGTATATTGTGTCTACAACTATTTTATTTTTAATGTAGTTGTGGCATCTCATTTGTCATATTTTGTTTCCTA